>OMNS01084968.1:0-19642 GCA_900303225.1 Laemonema laureysi
GGGCGGGAAGCAGTGTGAGAAGCTGAAAACGCTCACTCAAGGTCAATGCATTCATCCTGTAATTACATTCTGGTGTAATCCCTGTGTCTGAAATGTGTATGACGGAGTTGTGTGTATTTATATATTAGGGACGAGAAATGGAAAGCATTTCAGTCTTTCAGAAACCAAAACAACAAGGTATCATCTACCTAAGATCTCATCTCCAAACTGTTCCAGTCTCAGTCACTTAGGTGTGATTTAAGTTTTATACATGGCTTGACATCTCTTGTTATAATTTCCCCAGCTGCCAATCTCTATGATGTCTGAGTAAAATCGAACTCAATATTTAGGCCAAGCTAATATTACTAATGTTACTATATATAATACTAGGATCACAGACAATAAACCAATTGCAAAATTAGAGGACTTCATTATAGAGCCCCGCTGGCTGATATTCATTTGTCCTATATTGAGCCTTCAGTTAATCATAGAAAGTAATAACAGGAAGCATCATTTATTTAATTCAGTGTTCAACATGTATCACATAGCTTACTGATGCTGAGAAAGACAGTGTTAACCTGACCCACCATGACCACCTTGTGAGCCATAGGCATGAGCCTACCCCTTAATTGCATAACAAATCATGTATTACGTGTGGATGATTACTTCATGGCAGTTTATAGCCTACCAACTGTCACTTGGGACAGCCGTGCAATATGGCTCTACATTTGCAATACACATAACACTGAATATTGTTATTTATGTTTTTTCATGTGAACTCTCTAAAGTAGGTTACGCATGGGTTACAGACGAAACGATAACGGTTTTATTCGGAGTGATAGAGCTGCACACATCAAAGGAAATACCTACATTAAGTTCTAGGGCCGCTCTAAATTAATTAATTGATGTATTCCTACTGACTTGAACGTACGTCAACTAATAACCCCCCAATCAAGGCCTTACCTGCCCAAAGAGAGAATTCAGAACTGTGCGCAAATTTAAACCGATGGTGGAGGATGCTGTGCTGGATCTGCGCGAGCGGCGGTAGGATTGGCTGGACAGCGGCGCAGGCGAGCAGGAAGACTGCGACGGCGTGCACCCATCATGCTGACCGCCGCTGTTTGACTCCGCGGGTTCCTTGCGGTCTGTCCGTTTGAAGAACGGCGCTGTGTCGTCGTTGTCGGACAGAGATGGGATTCTGGGGACAGTCCGTGCACTGTGCGTGTAAGAGCGATGCTGTTCATGTGGTGGCTCATCGCGGGTCGGCTTTCTGCGGTGGTGTCGATGTGTGCTTTTAGATGACTTGCAACTCTCCCTCACAACTCGCTCCTTTTCGCGGTGATTTTGCGGATGGTCCTCCTCCTGGGAAGGAGTCGTGGACTCTTGGTGATTCGTTGGGGAATGATACCTGTTCCTGTCACGGGCGGTCGCGCTATCCCGGTTACCCAGAGCAGAGTGATGACACAGGGGTCTCCGCGCACTCACATCGCACTCGGCAGACCAGAAGGACTCCTCCACGGGGTTGCTGTTTGGAAGAACCGCAGGACGGTGGTGGTGGTGGTGGTGGTGGTGGTGGTGATGACTTCGGTGGCTCTCGGGTGCGCGTTCCAGAAGGTGCGATGACGGTCTTGCGGTTGATTTTAGTAAGGATGTCCTGGATTCAGACTTTGGGAAAGAGGAGCTCATTGCCTACAATGTTTTCGTTTCTGTATAGCCTAGTAGTTGTTGGCGGCATCGAATGCCAAGCGTACCCACCGCCGACTCATAATTTAACGGTTCCGTGCATCTGCAGTGGCTTCCCGCGTTCTTTCACCACCTGACTGTGCGGCAGCGCGGCGCGTGTCCGCGCAGACAAATTGCCTCGTAGCGTGCGGCACAACGTTCCTCATACCGCGTCACCCTGTTCCTTCATTAGGTTAAGATAGCGCAGTAAGATAGTCTACTATGTTACATACAAGACTTAAAAAATATATATATTTACATTAAAAAATATCAATACGTTTGAGTAAGCCGACTTCTACTTAGACGTACAAGTCAAATCATATTTCGATAGCAACTTAAATTGAGATTAAAGAAGTAGGCTATATTCATTCAAGATGCAATGTAGGCCTAACATAGGCTAGCCCACCCCCATCCCATCAATTCAAAGTAAAATTGGCTAATTATAATAATAAATAGGTCTATATTTTGTATATTTTGGAGTCAAATAATGCTCTTCCTCCATAATGAAACGTTTCAATTAAGTCCGTTATTTGGCAAATGGATTAATAATTTAAAAAGCCCATTGAAGCAATGTTTGAGTCGTACAGTCACACATACGATACATAGACATTTATAAAGAAAATCTGAATAACAATCACAATCCTGATTCATATCTAATTCATAAACCACCTGCAAACAAAGGACTGATGCATTCTTATGAGGCTCAAGAATAACAGTTTTTATTACAAAGTGAATTGACAGTGCTTTTCTTTTAAGGCCTGATTATGGACATCTTTAAAAATTCAAAATGTTTCAATATTGTAAACAATTTCCATACATTAAGAATACTTGTAAACAGTATCAATGAATTGATTGGATATTTTGAGTGATGGTTTGGGATGTTGCAAATGCCTATAGATTCAATACACACATGGTTCATGGATCAATAAGAATTAGGTATCGTACCCATAACTAGTGACATCACCGTACAATGCTGCAAAACACCAGATTGAGTTAAGAGAAAACATCACTGAACAAGAAAGATATCAACTCACATTTAAATAATCTACCAATTAACGACCAAAAGCAATGCAATAATGTTTCCGAAAATCTAGAGTGAAATGCAATTACTTTTCAAAACAGCACATAGTTACAATATTTAATATTTCAAAACATGTCAACCAACATTTTTCGTTAGCCTACTTCAATCCAATTTTACAGAAGTACAAACCTGATATCAAATACAACCAAAGTACAAGGGTTTAGTAAATGTACTAAAAACACTCCTCCTCCTCCTCCTCCACCACCAGAGAACAAGGCTGACTCACACAATTTGATCATAAAAATGTGCTTATCTAACCATGTCTTGTCAGAGAGGACCACCACCACCACCACCACCTACCAGACACAGAGGGATGATGGTGGAGACACAGGCTATTTTCTGTATGAACATTCTACTTATCCTTTCTACTGGGACTCATTTATTACGCAAATATGTTGGCCAACTGGCATACAGGATACCA
Source organism: Laemonema laureysi (assembly GCA_900303225.1). Taxonomy (NCBI): domain Eukaryota; kingdom Metazoa; phylum Chordata; class Actinopteri; order Gadiformes; family Moridae; genus Laemonema; species Laemonema laureysi. The sequence continues at coordinate 3,204 of OMNS01084968.1, forward strand.
TAGGAATATTGGAATAATATTGGCACGTTTCATTCTGATGCAACCTTTTTGCATTATTCATCATGGGCTCAACATTCCCAGACAGGGTATTTTGTCATTAATGCATTATTAGGTTTTCACAGTGAAGCTGTGGATACCTATTTTTATTCTAGGGATTCCTATTATTATTATTATTCCGGATTGCCAGCGCCTATAGCTCAACCCCTGATTGCTCAAATTGACGACATATGTATTCTTGGTAAGCAGGACATGCAACATTTTTGAGTCTTGGACCCATAAGGTCTGTCTGGATAGATTTTTATGTACAGTGAAAGTTTTGGGAAAACTTCATCAAAACATTTATTGAATAAAAAAAATGGCGGTTATGCGGAAATCCACTTTTTGCAATATTCAATCACTCACAAGTCCACCTGAGAATGACTCAGGGCCTTGAAACTACGTCGGCAAGTAGAGGCCATCGCTCTTAAGAAGTGTGCCAAGTTTAATATCAATATCCCAAACAATGATGTCACAGTGTCAATTTGAATAAATGCTAAGCGGTAATGCTCAAAATCACACTTAAATGGCATTTGCAAACCGTGACTTGAATTTACTCCAAATCGCTTGTCACTTATCTCATTGCCCCTAAAAGATCCTGAGAAAATGATGTTGATTTGTCTGATAATGTTTGCATGGCGTTGGCGTGTGCAAAAAAACGTTTAGAAATTGTTTCGAAACAACTTCATAAATCTTTGCCTCAGAAACCACAAGTCCAAATGACACCAATTTGGTACACATGATCTATGGACATGCTTGATTAAAAGTAATATTTGGAATTTTGATTGAATACAAAATGGCCGGGTTATGCGGAAATCAAAATATGCACATGAGCAAACATGAGTCAACCAATCACTACAAGTCCACTTCAAGACCCAGACCCTCGAGACCCTTGAAACTAGGTAAGCACATAGAGGGCATCCCACTTAAGAAGTGTGCCAAGTTTGGTGGCAATAGCTCAATCAATGACATCACAGTGTTAATTTCAATTGTCATTGTCTGTGGTGCGTGTGCACTGTGACTGCCTTTCGAGACTGCTTGCAATTTGAATTATTATTATTAAAGTGATATTGTACACGACTTTAAGTACAAGACTAATTGAAATATTACAGACAGCATATCACAGCAGTGATCACATCTTTTGGATCTCTGTTGGATGTTTTCAGGTCGAGTGCCTAAGTCACTTCCCTATGTAATGAACTTGTTTTTCATCAGTGCTAAAATTGTTGTGTTAGTTTGTGAAGCACAATTGTGTTATATTATCTAACCAATAATAAAGAAGCCCAGTAGCGAGTGATAAAATGTTGATCATATCAGATACACAAATTCACAATACAAATGTGCTGTTACCATCTTCTTTGATATTTGCTATAAATAGGATAATCGCCACATTGTGACTTAATTGACAATAAAAGGTGAATACATCATCGCCTGCTCAATGGACAAATAACTCATAGCCCTTGCTAAATGTTAAAGTGTTATGGTATGGTCAGAGAAAACAGTGATCATCTTCAAGTGTTCAACCTAGTTTCTTAAAGAATTAGTGTTAGCAATGATGGTTATTCCTCCTCTGAGGGCAACACTGAAAGTGAAACAACGTTTAGCTTTAAGTTGTGTCCACCTACGTGGATGAGTTGTCCCCCGCTACTGAAAGATCAATTTGCAGTGTAGAACAAAGCAGCTCGCAATCAACACCAGCAATTCATGTCTATGACGTAATGCACACACATGACCAGTGCACCATTTAGCTATATACAGGCACACACACGCACACACGCACGCACACACACACACACACCAAAACCAAAAGGCCATTAATACACATCAACAAATATCAATGAGGTGATCTTCACAGTTACAGCTGAAAGTGGCTGAAAGGAATATTATGGAAATACATATTCAAGAGGTACAAATTAAATATTCAAGCAACATGAACACATCGATAAAGGAGGCCTGTTATTTTGGTCAGACACACGCTTTTGAAGAGGAACGATGGCAAGGAGGTACACAGTGAATCTGAGCATGGGCCTGGAGGGTGGAAAGTCCCAACAGACTATTTTTCTTGTTGTCATCAGCAGTCTCTCGCCTGGACAGGGTTTCTTACTCCTGGTCTCAGCGACCTGGGGTAAAAATGTAGTCCAGAGCCTGCCGCTCTGCTGCGGCCACGTTGGGGTGCCAAAGGTCCACCATGAAGACCACTCGGGGGCCGTCCTCTGCACTGCCTGCCCAGAATCATTCCAAAACAAACAATTAAATTCCCACCTGTTTTCTTGTTTGTTGTTGCAACAATATATAAAATATATAATAATATGACAATATATCCTGCCATCACCATCAACCTCTTTCCTAGTTTCTTTTCCCCAGTTGGAGATATTTTGAGGGGACACATTTTGAAGTCAGTGCTGGAACTGTTAATAACTGTAATATAATACTACTACTAATAATAATAAATTACTCACCTTCCGATTCCTACGGCTACTCTGTACTCTCTCCAGGTTTTTTTTAACTAGGTTGTGCAGCACTATAACTAGAACTATGCTTTCAGCCTTGCTTAGAAAGTTGCTTTGGATAAAAGTGTCATGTAAATGTAAACTTGATTTCCTCTCACCCTCATGGAAGGCCCTGTGGAGGAAGGAGTCATCAAAGAGCAGGCAGCTCCCCTCAGACCAGCACTGCGGCTCTCCCCCCACCACCAGCTCACAAGCAGAGGGCACTCGGAGTCCTAGCACAGCACGTAACAACGCATCCACACAGACCACGCGTTCGGTGTCGGTCACATGTTTAAACAGTGTTTTAAAGTGTTGCAAAATGTGCATTACGATCCAAGTGAGTGACAGATGCAATTGATTTTGTCATGAGAAAACGTCTTTAAAAATGAATGAAAATACAACAAAAAATACAATACTCTCAATACTCTTACAGTTAGTTTAGTACAAAACAGCATTGCACTACAGTCATTCTGAAATGCCAATCCAAAGGTGTACTGTTAATTGATAGAAATTGAATGTAACAAACTTAAGAAGATGTTTAACTAGGGTTTACAGCTTAGGGCAGCGCTAACCGTTGTATGAGCTTACCAAGATGGCAGCGCAGCCTGACGTTGGTCGGCCCGTAGTGCTCAGTGATCAGGGCCCCGGGTGTCAGCACGGAGAAGCAGGCATTACCGAACACGTTGTTGGCGATGAAGGTGCGCAGCTGTCCCAGCACCCTCCAGGCGCGTGGGCACCTCCTGGCATTGAGAGCCAGTGGCGTGCCCTGGTTCACCAGGTAGTAGGTCCACCACTGCCCGTGGGGGGTACTGTTGGCTTTCCACCCGGGAGGCAGTGAGGATCCACTGCGAGCAGGGGGCTGGTTGTACACATTCCCAAACTCCGCCAGCAGGGCAGGGAAGCTGCGTTCCAGCAGCTCCACGTCATGCTTCTGGGCGTCGCGGGAGAAGAAGGGAGCAGACGGCAGGTCGGGCAGGAAGAACACCTCAGGCCGCTGGATGGTGGGCCGGCTAGAGAGGTACCTGCCCTGGTCACGCACCCCCTTGTGCACCCGGCCCATCCCCGACCAGGTGTAGCGCTTGGCATAATCCTGCAGGCTGTGATACAGCCGCTGGTTCAAGCCCTCACCGGTGGCGGTGCAGCGGAAGCACTCGGCCGACTGGCAGTAGGCCAGGCCGTTCTGATCGCCCGGCAAGCCCTGCCGCCCTTTAGCCCCGCCCACCGCCTCTGAGCCACTAACGACACCGGCCCTCAGGTGACCGGGCTCAGCACCGTAGCGCCCACGCAGGGGGCTGGGGCCATGCTCCCGGCCCACCCGGTAGCAGTACCACAGGAAAAGCAGCAGCAGACACGCGGCCGTACCCACCGCGCTGGACTCACAGTCCCGTATGGACTGCATCCCGTCGGCCACCAGCTCCCTCACCCTCCCCAGTGACCACTCCATTTTGGCTCCTCTACAGATTGCTGCTCCTACTGCAGGTGGGTGGGTTGGTGGGTAGGTTAGGGGGGGGTGGATGACAGAGCACTGGACCAGGGGAGACCAGTCTCTCCCCTACTCCCCCTAGACCTTAGAAACTTCCGTAGTAGGATGTCGGCGAGCACCGTCTCGTGCAGTTCTTATCGGACGCCCTCCTCCTGCACACCGTGGGATGAAGGGAGCTGGCACACTGGCTGCTGCTGCTGCGGGCTCCGAACATTTCAGCACTCGGGAACCAGGGGGAAGGTCGGTTGGTTTTTTCCTCTCTCCTTTGTGCGGCGTCTGGCTGTGCCGTGTTTATGCTGCTCCCTCTCTCGTCCGTTTAGACAAATGCAGACAGACACCGCAGCTTAGGGCATCTGGAGTCTTAGAAGAGAAAATGAGAGGAGAGCTTAGCAGGCAGAAGTGATGCTACACTCTCAAACTGACCAGTGTACTGTCTGCATAAAGTGTGCCTCAGTGTGTGTATACACACACACACACACACACACACACACACACACACACACACACACACACACACACACACTCCTTCACTGCTGGAAGCTCTCTCACACACATTCGAGTTAGAAATAACTGCACACTGGATGCGCATACATACACACACACGAGAGAGGGGGGTATAAATGTGTCCGTGTTCGCCTTTCCACACCCCCTAAATTGTATAAAACCATGAGTCATGCATGCACAGCATATGGTTAAAAACAATTATAATGCATCGCTTCATTTTAGGCGTACGATGAAGAAGGGTACAGGCATAAGTATGAACCCCTCCTATGGCAATCCAAACATAAACAACGCGCAAATGTGCATTTATTTTCCACAAACATGCATAGGTTCCTCGTCAGCAGGGAGCTCCATAATCGAGTGTTGGGAATGGGTGGACGCTGCCGAACTGCAGGTCATTTAATCCGTTTGCTGCCTGCCTTAGTAAAAGAATTACGTGATATTAGGGACTATATAATTACGGCACATAGAAAGTATACGCACGGGGGTCGTTTTCAATGCGTCAACAACGTGCAACAATTCTACAACGCTACGTTATCGATTTTGACCAAAAAAGGGTTGGCAATGCTGAACAACTAACAGATACTACTCTCATAAATCCCTCTAGACAGCAACACGACGCCCACACAACCACTCGTCCACCGAAGCGCTCGCTTTAGGACCGACCCTCACATTACCCAACATGTTTGAGAAAGCTAAATAATGTCAAACAACCACTATTTGATGGCCGCCCACCTTCATCATCACACAGGCGAACTATTTACAGCGGAATCAAACAAGTATACAATTTCCAAAGCTGCAGTGCTTCAGTGAGGCGCTATGTTCGCCCAAACAAATACAGCATAACATGTAGGCCTACAGACGCACAACCTCACCGTCGTTTAAAATCGGCAATATAAAGTAGGGTACAGTGAGCGGCTACAACATTACCCATTATCTCTTCTAATGATGTCATCTAAACAACGCGATATTAATTAGCCATACCTACTCAAGATTCGTAACTGAGCCGTGTCGATTTTTCGAAGCATAGACGAATCGTATCAATAAAATGCTTTCCGAAGCTTTCCGAAACACTGTCGAAGTGTAGAAAATGGTTCGGCGCTGTGAACCATTTGACACGCATCTCCCTGATGACATCTGCTGGACATCAAATCACTATAATGTATGCCTATTCCGAAACGACTCAAAACGCCGCATTTGATTTGTAAACTCAAGTAGGCCTAGATTGTTTACTCTAAATGTGGTCAGCTAACATAGGCTAATGAAACCAAAGTTTTCATCTGAATTACTTCACATTCGATTATATTTTCCGTGTAAAAAGCACACGGAAACGGTTGTAAAACACAATTTTGTTTACAGTAATAGGCCTACACATTTTTTTCTAAGACAATAAGACAAGACAAGACAATATTATCTTGATTTCTACTCCACCATTGGTTCAATTAATTCGATGTTTTTAAAGTGATTGATGTATGATTGATTAATGTAATTGAAGCAAAGGATGCCTGCTTTGAGTAAGTAGCCAATATGGCCTTCACTTGACATGAACTTCACTTGACAACTGGTTGACACCATTGTATAAGAGAGGAGACACATGACACATTGCCAGTTGTGTTATATATAACTGTATATTTCCTACATTAGTGTTGTATATAACTGCATATTATATATAACTGTATATTTCCCAGTAGTGTTGTATATAACTGTACATTTACTACAGTATTGTACAGTCCAAATGCAAATGAACGCAAATAAGCAAAACGGATGCAAACTGACACAACTAAAGATATTGAGACGCAAACATGTCCAATTATTTCTGACATAAAGAAATATATCATCATGTATCACACACATTACCTGCCGCTGGAACAACTGGCATTGGTTGTCCTTTGGTACAGTGGTTTTGTTTCTTGATGGTGGAAGATATAGCCTACTTGGCTCATTAAATCTCTAAGTCAAGGTAGGGATCTGGGAGGTAGGCTACTAGCGGCAGCCGCTGCAAAAATCCACCGTGTCAATCATAGGACGCGCCAATCCGTCTGTGCGGGGACGTCAGGGTCCGTCCCCTTCTATAAACACGATACGGCACAAAAGCTGCCAGTCTGCTCACGCTGGATGGGGCATCTGTATTGCAACACTGCGAATTCATATCGCTCATTTTCTACTTTTGAATATTGGGTATAGAGGTGGAGTAGGCTTTGCTATTATAGTCTACAGCAATTAAAAATCAGTAAAGCAGTTTTAATTAAAAGATCTGCAATGGCGAGGTCAAAAGGACGAATATGGACTTGTTGCTTATTATTGTGTATGCTTTTGGTTGCAATAATTGTATTTGTTGTTAAATTGGTGAAAACACCGTGTTCAAAGGAGTCCTATACGAAGGGAGCTGTAGCCGCAGATTCTGAGACGTGCTCAAAGATTGGACGGTAAGTGCCTGCAAGCTTGAATTTAATTTGCATTTAATTAAAACACTTCTGATTACTACATTATTGATTATTGATATTTTCTCACTAATTAGCCACGTGAAGTTTTTTGTAGGCTATAGGCCTAACATAGTCACCACACACATATTTTGTCGAGATAATGTGGTGTAAAAGCAAGTAGGCCTAGCGTAAAAGTTGTTGAAACGAAAATATAATGGCTCCTCTGTATTAGGCTATTCGGATATTATTTATTCAGTGTTGTCTTTAATGTCTCACATAGGCCTACGCATTTAATGTAGGGATTAAAAGTCTACTGCGCTGTGAACTGTCAGGGATATTCTTCGTAGCGGTGGTTCAGCAGTAGATGGCGCAATCGCTGCGTTGCTCTGCACGTCGGTCATCAACCCGCAGAGCATGGGGCTTGGCGGGGGGAACATCTTCACAGTGATGGATGGCAAGGGTGAGGCACGCACGCACGCACGCACGCACGCACACACACACACACACACACACACACACACACACACACACACACACACACACACTTGATAATGTACTTTCATGGCAATGGAAATCATGGAAAGATATGTTATTTAGTGTTATTTCTTTTTTTAATGAAAGGAATGGTGAAAATCATCAACGCACGAGAGACAGTCCCCAAGATGTTCAACAGTAACTTAATGAAGGACTGCTCTAAAATACCTCTGTGGATTCCAGGTATTCCACATGTGGTTCATTTTGAGGATTATCTCTCTCTCTCTCTTTCTCTCTTGCAACAACCACAGGCTTTTGGAGTGCCGCTGAATCCAATTTATAATTTATAATCTTGTTTATTTATCAAGTAAATCCTTAGGGTACACTACTCTGTTGCTAGAATGGCCCCATGTCAGTCCTGGTTTAAGAGAGCCCCCCCCCCTCTTGTCAAGACCACAAATAGAGGAACAGCAGCATCCAACCATTTATCTTGTAAGACACATCTAAACACCTGGTTTAACAGGAGATGGGCTGCATGTTCTGTCACTGATATAAACAACATGAAACATCAACACCTGGCTTCCAGCACCTACAGAATCTTTAGGCCATATTGGTCTCTGTTGTCTGCTTCCCTTCCTGTCTGCCTGCTTTCTGGTCAGCCTGGCTGTCTGTTTGTCTGTGAAATTGTCTGCCTCCCAGATTGTCTGCCTACTGGCTTATTAAATACAGACATATCATGTAATTTTTTGACATGCAGTTGGCCAGTGGATTGGGGTTCCAGGGGAACTGCGAGGTTATGAACTGGCACACAGAATGTATGGGAAATTACCCTGGGCCAGCCTCTTTCAGCCCACCATCCAACTGGCACGGGGGGGTTTCCCCATTCCCCCAGTCCAGGCTCGCTTCATCCCCTACCTCACTGGAAACATCAGCTGGTCTCTACGGTGAGAAACCCCCTCTTCCATTAATACCAGAATGTTATACGAAATGTACATACACATTTTATGTTTCATGTTACAGTATGATACAATCATGATATATTTCATTATATTTGACCAACAGCAAGTTGTATTTGGACAAGGATGGCAACCTCATGAAAGCTGGTGACATCATGAAGTTTGAGAAACTGGCAGAAACATTGGAGATCATAGCCAATCAGGGAGCAAATGCGTTTTATACTGGAAAGATCGCAGAGGATTTGATCCGTGACCTACAAAATGAAGGTATTGTTGAATCACAGGGTTTCTCCACTTTCCTAACAGTCTCCAATCTCGGCTGGGGCGCAGAGACAATTTAATTACCTAACAGCAAATCACTGTAGTCGGCAAAGCCAATGAGAAAAAGTCACACATTCACAACTCAACCTGGCCTGGGTCCATCGTAATTACACATTATTCAGAGCGAAAACACATTTGGTTTGCCTCTCTAGAACATTGTTTCTCAATTTTGTTTCTCTAACCAGGGGCTAAACTCACAATGGAGGACCTGTCATCCTACAAGGCCAGAGTAAGCGATGCCTGGAGCGTTTCCCTGGGAGAATATCAGATTCACTTTGCTCCGCCGCCTTCGGGGGGCATGCTACTGGGCCTCATCCTCAACATCATGAAAGGTTCCAAAATACCTTCCCATAAAGACCTGGGCAGTGTGGTCCCACTTCCACTAGTGGGGCGGTTATGCAAAATATTTGGGCATTTTATAAATGATTATTATTATGAAAAGATATAGCTATGGAGGCGCAGCAAATTTAGCCCCTAGGGGCCATGGCAGCTATTTTTCAAAATGGCCACCAAATACCTGATATATAAGCTTCAGCTTCAGCTAGTGGTAAACAGTTTTTATGCGTCTTGATGATTACAAAAGTGGGTTCAGGCTGGTCAGGTGAGATGTCAGAACAATAGGGACTGCCTGCTTATTAAAAAAAGCTCACTTTTTAAAGCTTTTAAACTGAGAAAAACACAAAAACAAACTACAAAAAGCATGGTCACTTCAGTGTCAGAATTCTCCCCTTTGCAATCAATACACATAAAGAATAGCAAAACCCTCAGCTTTCCATCACTGCATTCCGTTATCATCAGGTGAATTAACTCGACCAGAAATGTGGTTTGTACAGTCTGAGTTGAGTTGGTGATAGATCAGCCATTTTGGAGGGTTTGGGACAAGCACAGCATTTTTGGCATTACAGATAAGAGTGTTGATACTCTTGGATTTCCCCTCTTCCCCCCTATCTACCTTTGGCATATCTCCCCATAGACATGTTCAGGGCCAGGATAAAATAGCATTTGGTCATAAGACAGGAGCTTGGTTATGGGATAAGGAGCTTGGTTATGGGATGAGGTGGAGTAATGGGAAGATCTCCTAAACTCTTCTGCATCCTCATTGCTAGTGGAGGGGGGTCCTCCCTTCAGGGCTCCAGAAATCCACCTCTGAGGGGATGTAAGTTTCTTCATGGTTTTACCCCTGGTCAGATCCTCAGCTGGGTTGTTTTGGCTGTCCACATACCAATCCTCCATTTTTGTGAGGTTTTGGGTCTCCACATTGTGGTTTCCGACAAAGACTTTGTATCAGCAGTATTTGAATTTCAAGTACTGTTGTGGAATCGGGTAAATAGCAGATTTGGTGATGGAAAGGGTGAGCTCTGTTTGAAGGACCAATTAGTGCTGCGCTATGAGCCAGCCTTGGTATACTGAGTTGTCACTTGGCAATTCTGGAATGGGCCATTACAAATGCGTCATGGTTGTGGTGTTGTCTATCCTTGACTCGTCAGCCTGAGGAGGGACAGCACAGAGGGATTTGGCTCACTGGGAGGTCCCAAGTGATAAATCACTCAGCTAAATTTTCAGGCAAGATGGGCTCATCCCATCCATGCTTCGCCTGTCAAGGGTCTTGGATAAGGACCCTGGTCCTGGTGGTGAAAGGTAAAATGAACCCCACCCACCAGATCATATTGGCTGGCAAGAATCCAGGTACTGTAGCTGAGTGACTGTCATGGTGAGATGAGACGCAAACATTGATGTCATACTGTGTACCAATTGCAGGTAGTGGTGTATTGGGGGGCTTGTGGGAAATGTTTAACTAGTTTGGCTAAGTACAAACTGAATCCAGAACCTCTGAGTCACTTTCAGGAGGCTCTCAGATGACGAGCTCGAAATCTGGGTGAACAGGGTGTTTCACTTTCTTTCGCTTCATATTTGTTTCGAACAATTATGTTGCTGAAGGCGGGGATCTGTTAGCGTGCAATTGGCGAACACAAACTCGGCCAGCAGTAGTAAACTGTAAAAAGGTGTCTCTAAAGGTTTCATATCAACACTGTGTAGTAGAAATGCACTAAAATTCCCTTCCGAAAGCTCATCTACTCACGCAAATGAGTTTTCTTGGGTAGAATATCTAACAAAACAAGAAACAAGGCATAACTCTGCCCCTTGCAGTTTCTGTGCCTTCTCCCCCCAGAAGTTCTGCTATAACTCATAAACCTGGGGTTCAGTGTCACACTTCATGTCTCGCCAAATGAAACTTGGGTGGTGTCTTGAGGGTAACAGGCGTACCTGGTGGAACATTGCCTGTATATCACTACTGATGGCAATAGTGTGCTCTTGGAACTGTAACAAGACACCAAGTAATAATGGGGTAAGAGTGGAACCAAGCAAGCAAGTTATTAAGACTGAAAAGAGCAGTTGAAAACGATGCACTTTACACTATTTTGAGAACCAATGTGATTACGGATGTACCAAGAATCCTCATCTGGTTGGTCATGGTCATTGGGCGACTAAAGTGACAAATGCTCCTTTTCACTGCTTTTTCATCTAGTGGTTTGTGCATCTCACCATGATAGGTGGTTAGCAGGGGGGCTGCAAACAGTGCCTTTGATGTGATGGGCAGCATGCTGGCCGGGCCTTGAAGTGTCCACCCTAATTCAATGAATTGAATGAAGTGAACCGCAACAGGGGCACCGGTCAGGCCTGTCTGCACCTGGTCAGTGGGCCCCAGATAGGTATGGTCTGAGCCAATCAGCATTAAATGGAGTGCCTTATTAATGAACAGGAGTGGTGAACCTGTAGATGAGGGTATTGCCTCTGCAGGCTATCTACAGGGTAGGAGTGCTAGGTTAGGTTCAGGCTAACAGCTGTAAAGGCATTAGTGATGAAATATTTCAGCTCTGGGTTGAGAGGAGAGATGTCAAGGGACACAGAGGCGCCCTGAACTGCCACCACTTTGTGGCACGTTGTGTCCAAAGGGTGACCCCTAAGCCTGGCCTGCCAGTGATCTATATCAAACCGGCACCACAATCCAGTGATATTGGTTCATTTTAGTGCTAATTAAACAATGAATGCAGTGTGCATTTCATTTCTGGAAGGATTCTGATCTACTAGACTCACCTAGAATAGTATATTTTCTTGCTTAACTGGTTGTTTTTAGCTGTGCTTTGTTTGCTATAGTACTTGTGCCTTGATCACGGTCAGGTGCTAGTTGGTATCTGTTGTGTGACTGCCCTATTGAAGCTAGTTTCACCCAAGATTGGCCAATTGCCTTCATTTGTGGGAGGGGCCTGCACTCCTAGCAGACAATTAGCACTCATTGGAAGCAGCCTTAAAGCACTGCTCGTTTGAAAGCGCCAGGCAAACGAAGGCTAGGCGAACAAAGGCGACTTTTTCAAGGCTAGGCGAACAAAGGCGACTTTTTCAAGTTCGACTTTTCATAGGGCGACTTTGTATTCTTTCAATGCATTTTGGCATCCTGCTCCACCATGTGTTTGCTTCCCATTCCCATTCCTGTCCACTGCTCTCTCCGGCGGACCTGGGTGGGGTCCAACGTCTACCCAGGTACCGCAACCCTACTAATCTAACCTATCCTACTCTCTCAACTCACGTGGAGCAAGTGGTGGCAGGGGGGCTCTGGAACTGCCAGTCGGCTGTGCAGAAAGCTGAGTTCATCTCAGGCTATGCATCCGTGCTCTCCCTCAACTTTCTTGCTCTTACTGAGACCTGGATCACCCCAGAAAACACTGCCACACCTGCAGCTCTGTCAGAGGGGTACTCTTTCTCTCACACTCCCAGAGCTGCAAGGCTATGTAAATGTAAATACTCTTCTTTCTCTCTCTCACAATTCTCTCCTTCCTCCTTTGAATTTTATGCTATCACTGTCTCTCACCCAGTCAAACTCACCATCGCGGTTGTCTATTGCCCACCAGGCCCTTATGGCGAGTTACTGGAGGAGCTCGACACACTAGTCTCCCACTTCCCTGACGATGGCTTTGGACTCATCCTGCTTGGTTACCCACAAGGCTGGCAACCAACTGGACCTTATCTTCACCAAACACTGTTCTACTGCCAACCTCCCTGTCACTCCTCTTCATCTCTCTGACCCCTACTTCATGTCCTACTCTGTCTTTCCCCCCCCCACTCACATCCTCCCTCTACCCACATGGTTTCTTCTCGGCGCAATCTCTGCTCGCTCTCCCCCACTGATCTTTCCTCTTCTGTTCTCTCCACTCTCCCTGCCCCTGAATCCTTCTCTCTTTTATCCCGATGCTGCCACTGATCTTCAACTCCAGGGGTTCCTAATAGGCGGCCCGCGACGGGTTCATTTATGGCCCGCGAGAATTTTTGGAGAAGTGCCAGAAGGAAGATTATTTTTTTATTTCCCTACCAAAAACGTTTTTGTTTTTTTTTGGAAATAAGCGTTTCTTCCTTCTGGTATTTCTACACATTTTGTTTGGGAACACTATTCCAAACATAATTTCAGCAATCAATCCAACAAGAAATGCTACCTTGTAGCCATCAATTCCACCCCGCATTTCCCCTAGTGGGCTAGTCCAGCCCCCCTCACTTGCGCGTCACATGACCTTATCAGCATTACTGAAAATACTTCAGTTACGGTGGGCTAGAATCGAGAAGTGAGACAGACGCACAAGACCAAATAAGTAAGTTCCCAATTGCTATTGCAATGGCTACAAAGTTGGCACTGAAAATAGACGTGAAGATTGGACGAGATTGATTTTGCTTCATTCTACCTGAACATGCACTGCATGAAAAGTGGAATTTTCGTCACCGTAAACGCCCGCAAATCTTGCTAATTTCCAGCAGTTAACGACAATTTACAACCTGTGAACGTCGTGTTCGCCTGTGCCACAAATAGACGGAAACAAACCATGACGTATGTGGCCGACCTCGCGGAGGTGCTAATGGTTCTAATTAGCATATGAATAGCAGCTAAGCCGCGCCAGAGGGGGCCAGAGAGGGTCTGGCCAGCATGAATTTCCTCACTCAGGGTTGGTTGAAACCACTACTTTTAAACAAGAAAAATCCCTGGTCGGCAGATCTGTCACTATTGGTCACCCTGGGTCATTATAAATGTAAACCCAAATAATAAAATAACATTATCATCATGATTATTATTATTATAGCCTATAATACAATTCTTATGATATTCTATTATATAGTAGGCTATTTATGTCATTGTTTATGGACTGCACTATTTTTGCCATCAAGGACATGAATTTATTTATTGAGGAAAGGAAAATTTGCCAGGAACATGTTCATTCAAAGAAAAAGCTTTATTCTTATCACGCGCACACACACACACACACACACACACAGACGATTCTGTCTTCCTCGTCAGACATCAGGTCTATGGTTGCGCACTTCCAAAAGGTCCATCTCATCTTCAGATACCACACTCTGTCTCGCTTCCAGCAGCTGTTAAAACAATCAATAAAGACAATCAGTACTGTGCCATGCACTGCTTATGGACACAACACATCTATCAGTGTACCTGAAAAATAGTCACATTGACCAAAAACGTATTTAATAAGTCGTCTTACCCTCTTTCTTCTCGATCGACTCCGAGCTGAACTCTTCACAGCTTCCGCCTGCGATGCAAGATCTGTCTGTTTGTACCTGAAACTCCTGCGTACTGTCTCATAATACGTCTTACAAGCAGCTGAAAAACAATGAAATGAGAGTGGTATGAATAAAAAAAATTACAGTACAGTAAAATTAAACAAGGAATGAGAAAAACCGTAAAAGATACTTGCACACAATGGTGCCATTATCAGCGTCATGTAAATCTGGACTTGCAGACATAGCCCCCACCAAATAGGAGGTCACGGCCTCATTATTCAGGGGGTTCAGTAGAGTTCAGTCTATGAAAACAAAATGTACAGTTAAGGTATGTCTATCTATTAACGTAGGCCTATCCATTTCCTTATACAGCAGAATGAAAGCATATTTAAATCTTACCCTTGTGCTGGTTCGTAGCGCCTAAGATTTGACTCTTCCTTCTCTTTTTTACTGCTTCCTGTAAATTACAAGACCAAAAAAAATATACACGTTTATAAAGCAACGTACACTGGTTCTGCTCACTTGTTCTTTTACAAAGTTACTTTTAGCTTGAGCTAGGGCAGGGTACTTTTTAAAAAAGCTTTGCTTTTAGGCTACTTTTAGCTTAGCAAGCAATCACCGAACATATTCTTACCGCAATCTTGGGATTGTGGACCCGTCTTCTCTTCTTAGAGTTGGTCTCTCACAGTTTTTCGACTCCAAAGCAGCCAACCTATCCTCTATGGACAGCAACCTGGAGTTTACTATGGTGAACTGCTCATTCACATCGGCAGCAAACAGAGTAAGCTGACGAGACAGCCCACTGATAGCGTTCAGCAGTGTCTTCTCGCCGGTCTGTGGACTGGCTGAAAGGGGTTGATCGCGTCCATGCATAGGAGTTGAAGGCGAGTTGAAGGCGAGACGCCGTCCAGCCATTGTAGATCTCCTCTTCTGTTTGTATGCTCGTCTTGCAAGTACTTGGCCATGTCTGCCTTCCACCCATCCCTCTCTACCACCCTCTCCACCTTTTCCCTCCCTATCCCATTTTTCTCCCCTCTCCCCTAATGAGGTTCTTCACCTTGTTACATCTAGCTGCCCCACCACTTGTTCTCTTGACCCGGTTCCATCCCCTCTCATTCAGTCTACTGCACCCGTACTCCTTCCCTTCCTGACCCACCTCATCAACACGTCTCTGGAGTCTGGATGCTTTACCTCTGCATTCAAGACTGCCAGAACCACTTCTGAAGAAACCAACACTTGACCCCTCTGAGATCAACAACTACAGGCCGGTTTCACATCGACCCTTCCTTTCAAAAACTCTCGAATGTGCTATTTTCAACCAACTATCATTGTACCTTTACCAGAACAACCTCTTGGATCCCCACCAGTCTGGGTTCAAAGCGGGTCACTCGACCGAGACTGCCCTCTTGGCAATAACAGAGTCGCTCCATATCGCTAGAGCGAACTCTCTCTCCTCTGCCCTGGTCCTCCTGGATCTGTCGGCAGCGTTTGACACAGTAAACCACCAGATCCTCCTCTCCACCCTTGCGGGTATGGGTGTCTCAGGCTCTGCACTCTCCATGATTGCATCCTACCTGACGGATCGCTCCTACCAGGTGACACTGAGAGGCTCTGTGGCGCAGGCTCACTACTGGGGTTCCGCAAGACTCTGTTCAGGGTCCTCTTTTTTCCCTCTACACAACATCTCTTGGCTCTGTTATCCACCCCCATGACTTTTCCTACCACTGCTATGCAGATGACACCCAGCTAATCCTGTCATTTCCACCCTCTTACACACAAGTGGAGGCTGGGAGACATCTCACAGTGGATGACGATGCACCACCTGAAGCTCAACCTGGACAAGACCGAGCTGGTGTTCCTCCCGGGGAAGGGCTGTCCACAACGAGACCTGGCCATCACCATTGACAATGCTGTGGTGACGTCAACTCTGACCCTGGACAACCAACTATCGTTCTCGGCAAACATCGCATCAGTGACACGCTCCTGCAGATTCCTCCCCTACATCATCAGGACGATTTGCCCCTTCCTCACTGACAAGGCAGCGCAGGTGCTCATCCAGGCTCTTGTCATCTCCCGCCTGGACTACTGCAACTCCCTCCTTGCTGGTGCCCCAGCGTCTGCCATCAGACCCCTGGAGCTTGTTCAGAAAGCTGCAGCTCATCTGGTGTTCAACCGCCCCAAGTTTTCCCATATTACT
>OMNS01085006.1:0-10464 GCA_900303225.1 Laemonema laureysi
AGGCACAGCACACCAACATCAAAACCTCATCCCAACTGTGAAGTATGGTGGAGGGGGCATCATGGTTTGGGGCTGCATTGCTGCCTCAGGGCCTGGACAGATTGCTATCATCGACGGAAAAATGAATTCCCAAGTTTATCAAGACATTTTGCAGGAGAACTTAAGGCCATCTGTCCACCAATTGAAGCTCAACGGAAGATGGGTGATGCAACAGGACAACGACCCAAAGCACAGAAGTAAATCAACAACAGAATGGCTTCAACAGACGAAAATACGCCTTCTGGAGTGGCCCAGTCAGAGTCCTGACCTCAACCCGATTGAGATGCTGTGGCATGACCTCAAGAGAGCGATTCACACCACACATCCCAAGAATATTGCTGAACTGAAACAGTTTTGTAAAGAGGAATGGTCCAAGATTCCTCCTGACCGTTGTGCAGGTCTGATCTGCAACTACAGGAAACGTTTGGCTGAGGTTATTGCTGCCAAAGGAGGGTCAACCAGTTATTAAATCCAAGGGTTCACATACTTTTTCCACCCAGCACTGTGAATGTTTACATGGTGTGTTCAATAAAACCATGAAAACATATAATTGTTTGTGTGGTATTAGTTTAAGCAGAGTGTGTTTGTCTATTGTTGTGACTTACATGAAGATCAGAACACATTGTATGACCAATTTATGCAGAAATCCAGGTAATTCCAAAGGGTTCACATACTTTTCCCTGCAACTGTATATGCCCTGGTGAGAACAGGGCGAGTGCTGCAAAGCCAAGAACTTCACCACCAACAATTGCAAGTGTGAGTGCATCTTTCAACTCAGTGCTACAGCGTGCCATCACTACCGTGTTCAGCCCAGAAGGTTGTTAACAGACCCCCATTCAATATTGATATAGTCCTTTATCACAGTTGGTCTGAAAGGACGTTACTCTGTTCGGTTGACATTTATTTGTATCAACATTACTTGATTGAGCTTTACAAAATGTGGTGTTTTCTGAGGTTATGACTTTGAATTTGTGTAATTCATGTTGTTGGCTATTGAATATTATTGAGTTCACAATGCAGTTAAAGTAGCAAGACATGAACAAGGTGTTTTTTTAATTTTAATATAGAAGTGTACTTGCTTGTCCAATTACTGCATTTCTTTGTCTCAGACCACATCTCCTGGTTGGAAGTTCACTTGTTAAAATGGGGGGTTTACTTACCCTTTAATACCAACTTCAAGCAGTAAAAATAAGAAGGTGGATGCTGGTGGAATGCACAAGTGTACCCAAATCACATGATACTGGCCATTGTAAACAAATATCACATGACAAGTAGCAACGTATATTTGAATAATGACATCCCTTTAACAACCGATGATCAAATCATCATCCCCAGCCCTAATTACGATACTACCAAGAACATGAAATTAAGTAAACCGTTATGTTGAGCGTTTGTCTCCGCACCAAAGTGAACTTAATTATTTATCGTCATGTAGTCTCACAAATCAGACTTTAGATGAATAATCTTAACTTTGATAGCAGACTAGCTAAAATCTGGGTGAATGCGGCATTTCACTTTCTTTTGCTTTCCATTTGTTTCAACCAATCATGTTGCTGGAGGCGGGGATCTGTAAGCGTGTATACGGAACACAAACTTGGCCAACAAACTTCCCTTCTCTTCCCAGTGGAAGACAAGCTAAACCCTTGTGTCCGGACACAGACATTCTTAGAAAAAGTCTGTAAGGTTAAAATCAACACAGTGTAGACTGGCTACTGTAGAGATACTTAAAATGCCCTTCTGAAAGACTGTTGTGCTCATGAGAACAAGTTTGTCTTCAGTACAATATATCTGTACAAGTTTTGCTATAGCATAGAAGGACTGCTGGATCCGAGATTAATTCTCATGTGATCAATGGGTTGGTGACCACTAGTGTACATCAAGGTCCTTTGACATTGAACGTGATTGTTCATTGTGATTTTTTCCCACGTCAAAAAAATAAAATAATAATCATGTAACTATACACATACTACACAATTTGCACTTTGCGAAAAAACATGAATTTAAATTGCATAAAGGTCGATACCTGATTGGTTAAGTGCTCTAGCCTGCGAATAAATCAGTTTAGCTAATCCCAACCAGGTATCTTTATCATGGTCTTCACCTTGTCACTAATCTCTCCATCATCATTTAATATTTACTTTTCTCAAAAGTCCTCTTATTGCATCCATAGTGATAAATCACATTCATAGACTTACAATTATTGCGACATTTGTTTCTGTTCTGATAGTAAATTAGTTCATGTACTAATCTCAACAGTAGTCGAGTTGGATTAAAAAGTGAAATTCCACTATAATGTTCCAAACATATTTACAGGCCTGATGTAAAATGACTTTTAGGGTTAGGAACTTAATTGCAGCAATTACTGTATACCTACAAGAGGCACAGAAAAACAGATTCAGAAAGCCTAGATCTATGCAGGAAGCCAACCAATCCAGTCAATGAGCGGTGGTGTTTTCCTACCAATATTAGCATATCATTAGCATCAAGACAGCAGACGAGTGGTAATTACATTCCAATATTGTTTTGCAAATTTAACTGTCCAGTTTTTTTCCAAAGCATATCACTTTTGAAGCTATGCATATCCCATATTGTTTCTGAAGACTGAGGCTCAACCATATATGGTAACCAATGTTGTTTAATTAAACGCAGTGTTTTGTTTTGACCTGTGTTCTCCCCATATATCTCCCACACGTGTACCGACGGGAGAAGGTGGGGAGGGGCATAAGGAGGACATATAAGGAATAGAGATGCTGCCAAGCCATTTACTGTAGTTCATGGGGAAAAAACAGCACAAAAACCATATGAAACATTGTTATTCAGAAGAATATTTATATATATATATAAGGGGTTTAAATTCAACTAGAAGGTGTCTTTAACAATTGTTTACGAATAACTAATTGATCCTGTTATCACCTTAATATGACTTCCTGGTACACTTTTCTCTGACAAAAACAAATCAAAACTCTCCCGACTTAATAATCAAGCTAGTAAAATAACCAGTACCACCCAGGTCAACTTATCACAACTCCACACCCAGTCGGTCATAAGGAAACCACACAGGTTACACAGGACCCACCATCTCCACAAATCACTCCATTTACTCCCATGAGGTCCCCCTTGCCAAAATGAACAATAAAAACTACTTGCCATCAATATCGCCAAGAAAAAAGGACTTTCTGTACACCTCATCACACTTTTTACAATGTTTTCTTTCCATCAAGTTGTTGTGGTTAGGGATAGGTTGTTAGCTTTCAATGTCAGTTTTAAGTCAGTCTAAACACTATTTTCTGTCAATCCTGATAAACAATAAAGACAAATCTGAATCTGTACACATTCTGTAAACATTATGAAAACATTTATTTTCTGTTATAGTGGCCATTCAGAGGGATCATTCATTTATGTTGTCATAAAAATATGCATTTAAAATGACTGGGTAGTTGGTTTGTCTACTTACCAATGCAATCCACAGCACCAGGTACTCATCAATAAAACTGTTGAAATACTGATCAAGAAACAGCAGCCCTGGCCCAAGGAATGCTAAATCATGGAGGTGCATTTCACTTTTTGTCATATGAGCGACCTATGAAAACAAACGCACATTAATACAAAGATAATAATAGCATAAAACCTTATGGTCAGGCATGGCAGGAAGAGTGAAACTTACAACTAATTTATTGGTGATTTTGGCTGCTACAAAGCCAAAGGCCAAAATATAAAGGCATGGGTGTCTCTCAAAGAGCTGGACAGCAGATTTCTTGTATATCATCATAGCCAGCATTATAACGGAGCCAATATGTAACACAGGAGATAAAACACTGGTTCCCTGGGAAAAGAAAAACAAAGTTTAGGCTCAAAATTCAGCCAGGTTAGAGCCATAATATCAGCACAATTTCGATATAAAAGTAGGTGTACGCATTAATATTATTTTGAATGCTTTTATCTTGATAGTCACTGTCGAGACAATGCCTATAAGAGGCAATAAATGAAGTATATTATATATAGAATATATATGCTAAACATCTACTTAAACATTTAAACATTAAACATTAAACAAAACATTGTTTATGCAGAAATCCAGGTAATTCCAAAGCACAGTGCTACTAGTGTACAGATGGCCATCCAAAACCAAAACCTTATATTTACAATATTGTATAATAACTTAATTTATAGATTATTCTTCCAAATGTTCAACAAGCTATTAGGCACAATTAGTATGACCACGCACACACACACGATACATACAGCTATTGTGGATCCATTTTTGCCCACGCCTCCAGTAAAAATTACTCTGAAGTAATTGGTACAGGAAAATATGGCCCCAACAAAAGTGCAGATTGCAGGAACCATTTTCACTTGGACATTTAGAACTGGAATCTGTGGGGTAGAGAAAAGATATAAATAAATGAAACAATTTCATGTGTCATCATGAAAGAGTTGCAAAAGGACAAAGAATTGTACTATTCAACTAGGGTAGAATCCAGTGGCGAGCGGCCCATAGAAACTCTTCCGAATCAAACACACACCGAACAGAGCATAGAATGAATTACTTTAAAACATGAATGTGGATTGTATTTGCATTTCCCTGTTTGTTTTTTTTAAAGGAAACTGACCCGGAGCTGCATGAGCAAAAATACTTGCCTTGCGTAAATTTCAGCATTTTGTAGCCTATTTTGGTAAATAAATAGGGCTACATTAAAATATCCGTGGCTGCTTCACGGATGTACATAAAACCTTAATTTTACAAGTACAGTTATTCCTTATGTTGTCTAATTCACATGAGAGAGATCCACCCCAATCGTGCATAAAACATCTTGCGGGACAAAAGACGCATGCTCCCAACCGCACGACTAGCGATGCATTGATGGTACACTAACACGAGGGACAAAGACACAGAAACAGATAGTAGCACCACGGACGATATTCGCTTGCAAAACAAAATAAGCTTGTTGAAAAAGGACATTTCTGTCAGATTAAGTCTTCTAAATTCTAAAAGACAATATTTCACACTATTAGATTGCTGATATTGATATTCAATGCATTTTTTTCCTAATATCAAGGACATTGTGTGGCACTCGGGGAGATGTGTGTGAAACATTGTCCACTGTGTACTTTTTAAAACAAGACTAGACTCAGCTCTCAATGAGTCATTGAGATTAGGAATTAATTAATTAATTAATTAATTAATTAAATTAATTAATTAAAGAATTCATCATCGCAGATATAATTGTGTGTGTCCCGTCTGTCTGAAACAAACCAAATATACTAAATGTCTCTTTAGTATAAAATTAATTAATACAATTTTACCATAGACAATAATATAAAACAAAATACAATAAGTGTGTGTGTTGTTGTGTCGGACACATCAAATGGATCACCAAATGCAGTAGAGTAGAGTTCTCAATTATTCGTTCATATAAATCAGTGCTTGAATTGGAATCCAAAAAGTGCTACTACATCTGCGTGGCATGGCTTTCATGAGTAAGGGCTGTTTTTGGCTGGTTTGCTTACATAAATGTAGTTATACTATTAGTTGATTATTTCCAGACATGTTTCTCTATACTAAAAACAACAAACATTTCTAATTAAAGAAATACTTCAAATTTATTCTTCCCAATTATTAATTATGCTTTCTCAGCTTGCTCCTTGTCCCAGACAGCCATCGATTCGCAGTGTAAGTAATACGTTGGTCTGGGTAAAGAGGATATGATATAATAATCTGGAATGTCATTCGTTTTTTTTATGAACAACAGATCGAGTGTTTGAGATGGGATTAACCCCATTTGGTACTCTAGCCATTGAGATGTTTATCTCAGGATAGGGCACTTGTCTTCTACACACACCTTAAGGGGATAGGGGGGGGATATGCTCAGTTTGCTTACAATCTTACTTTTCATGACATACACCTGAAAATATGCATAAATCCTAAATGGAAACAAACATGGCCAACACTTCCTTGTCTCCTTCTGTTTTTGATTATTACATACATTTTCAGGTGTCAAGGCACTAATTATAGGTATATGCTCTTATGATTTCTGGTAACTAGTTGTCTTGCCTACCGATGTTGAATGCACTTATTGTAAGTCGCTTTGGATAAAAGCGTCTGCCAAATGACTGTAATGTAATGTAATGTAATGAAAAAATAACTACAGCGTGTATACCTAGATGGTATGGTAGTCACGCCCTTGCACAGTTGGGTGACAACGCATGTGAGGGATGTTATATGCGAGGTGATTTTAGTGTTATTTTCTATATCGCATTCATTGTCCACTAGGCCGGGAGAGGAAAGCGGCCGCAGGCAATTGCTAAAAGTGATTGCTTAAAAATACTGTTAATTTTTTTCCTTATGTTTATGTTGGGGCGGAACGCAAGAACAGAACCGTTCTTGGAAAAACATTTTGCTTTCAATAATGACTGATCTGTAAATAACTGGTCAACTCCAACTGATCTACAAATCATCTGCGCTTCCAAGCCAAGAGCCTGGTTTGGTAAGTAAAGACATTTCTAAAAACAGAATTTAAAAAAAGGTAGCTCTGAAACATAACCATTTTCAACAATGTCATGCAGTCAATCTGGTTACGCACAAATTGACTTGACTTTTTTTAAGAGTTAGGGAACAGTGCCTTTTTTTCTCACATCGCCATCGCCCTGGGTCTGGACAGCAGAAATTACATCCCGGGTTCTCAATCTGTGTGTTTTTGCAGTTTTTAGTGTGTTTGGTCTACTTTTTTCCCCCTGTCAAGTGTGCACTCTCTGTACAATGAAACTCAGACCACAACATGGTACTTCTCACCTGTACCTCAAGTTGGCTGGCTGACTCTACAACAATAATAAACAGTAATAAACTACCATGCCCCAATGCGCCAGAACGCTCAACACATTGGCTATCCCAGTGGAGAGGTGAGGAACTATGCAATTCAGTTATGATTAGGTGGATTTTGGGGGCCATGTTGATACAAGATCCAGGTTGCGAAATGGGAAAGGACACCAGGGTTAGCGGCCCTACTCTTGCGACGAGTGCCATGAGATCTTTAGCGAGCACAGGTGGTCAAGGATCTCGGTTTAATGCCTCATCCGAAAGACGGTGCTCTTTGACAGGAAAGAGTGCCCGTCTCCGTCCT
This sequence comes from Laemonema laureysi, assembly GCA_900303225.1. Taxonomy (NCBI): domain Eukaryota; kingdom Metazoa; phylum Chordata; class Actinopteri; order Gadiformes; family Moridae; genus Laemonema; species Laemonema laureysi. Next base: position 7,158 of record OMNS01085006.1, read on the forward strand.
GGGGCATTGGGAATATTACATAGGCCAGAGGGATGAGCATCACCTACTGGCCCTCCAACACCAACTGGTATCCCATCCAATGATGAACCAGGCCAGCCCTGTTTAACTTCCAGAGAAACCAGCAGTGCTCGGCAGGTAGTGTGGTGCTGGTAATAACCATAGACTGTAAAAAACACATAGACGTAGTGTCTATGACATCCTCCACTGGTTTACACACAACCATTACGAAGCCATAGACTATGTCCAAAACTCATTAATATTCAATCCTTAATAACTTTTTAATGAAATAAAACTCAAAAGTCAAATGGGACCTCTCAAAATAAATAAAATGGAGATTTGATAAATGGATAGATAGATAGCTGCTCTAACAATGTTATTATCAGTCAGCAAACTATGTTGTTGCTAGCCTCAAACTGTGCAAAAAAATAGCTCAGGTCATCAGCTAGGGATGCGTGGGCACTCAGTTGAGGCGCGAATGACCTGGCAGTCTGTTATAGTCCGTAGTCCTTGCCACAGTAAGTAAGTAGGTAAAATGTATTTCTGAAGTGCCTTTCAAAACAAGAGTCACAAGGTGCTGTACAATGAAAACATTAAAGAAAATAGAAATAATAGACGTTAAAAACAAACTAACAATATAGGGACATTAAAACTCCACAGAAGACAAGTGCTTATGAAAAAAGTTTTTAACAACTTCTTAAAGCTGAAACTGACTCTTGTTTTTAATAACTATGGGAAGACTGTTCCAGAGAGTGGGAGCTAAAACTGAAAAAGCTCAGCCCCACTTAGTTTTTAGAGTTGATCTTGGGACAACCAGAAGGCCTTGGTCAGTGGACCTGAGAGAACTCATTGTTGTCAGGGGACACAATAATTCAGATGAGTAAAATGGGGCCAGCCCGTGTGGTGTTTTAAAAGTTATTAAGAAAATTTTAAAATCAATTTTGCACTTAATGGGTAACCAATGTAGAGAAGCCAGCACTGGTGTGATGTGTGACCTACAGTGTATGTCATGTCTTGGTTAGCAGTCTAGCAGCTGCATTTTGGACCACCGCCTGGCGTCGCGCTGCTCCATCTGCGACTCCACTCTGTCTCTGTGAGTGACTTATGACTGTGTAGTAGGCTGACAAAAAAATGTCAACTCACCGGCCAAAAAACAACCAATCAGGTCTAGTTGTGTAGATACCAAGATGGTGCCGCCCTAGTGGCAGCCTGTTGCAGCAGCTCTGCATCAATCTGTGTGTTTTTGCAGTTTTTAGTGTGTTTGGTCAAGTGTGCACTCTCTGTACACTGAAACTCAGACCACAACATGGTACTTCTCACCTGTAAGTACTCCCCCATTGTTAAGCAGCAGCCCACAGCAACCAGAACTGTGAGAGACTGGTCACAAGACACACACAAATCTCTGCAGGGGTGCTTTGAAGCCACTGACTGGGATGTGCTCTGTGACCCCCATGGACAGGACATTAACACTATGACTGACTGCATCACAGAATACATCAACTTCTGTGTGGATACCGTCATTCCAGCGAGGACAGTCAAATGCTTCCCCAACAATAAGCCCTGGATCACAACTGAACTGAAGGAGCTCTTGAACAAGAAGAAAAGGGCCTTCAGGAATGGGGACCGAGGGGAGCAGAGGAGAGTGCAGAAGGAGCTGAAGGTGAGACTGAGGGAGAGCAAGGAGGCATATGGCAAGAAGCTGGAGAGCAGGCTCCAGCAAAATAATGTGAGGGATGTGTGGTCAGGGATGAAGACCATCACAGGGGTTGAAGGTTTTTTTCAACAGGTTCAGTATAGGACCCTCAGCCACTCCTTTCCCCCCTCCCCCCGCCACACATACCCCACAAACAGCCTGCCTCACACCCCTCTGCATACCCCTCTACCCCCACTACAGACAGCAAAACAGACCCATCTACACCTCCCCCACACCGGACACCACAACATCACCACCCCCTCCACCACCCCACCACTGCCTGTCTGTCTCTAACAGCCAGGTCAAGAGACAGCTGGAGAGACTGAGCCAGAATAAAGCCGCAGGCCCAGACGGCATCAGCCCTAGGGTCCTGAAGACCCAGACGGCATCAGCCCTAGGGTCCTGAAGACCCAGACGGCATCAGCCCTAGGGTCCTGAAGACCCAGACGGCATCAGCCCTAGGGTCCTGAAGGCCCAGACGGCATCAGCCCTAGGGTCCTGAAGACCCAGACGGCATCAGCCCTAGGGTCCTGAAGACCCAGACGGCATCAGCCCTAGGGTCCTGAAGGCCTGCGCGGACCAATTGCAGGTGGTGCAGGTGGTGCAGGTGGTGGAGGACTACAAGTATCTTGGAGTTCACCTATTTGCACATATGGAGAGTCTTATATCTCTTTGTACGCTGTTTATGCTATTTATTTTATTTTATTGTATTCTATTTTTATACATAGTAGCACAGTAGTATTGTTGCACATGTATATGTATATTTCTTCACTTGTACATATTGTTTATGGGATTTTTTTTTGACTATATGTGTGTGTATGTGGATGTGATTAATGTCTAAATGTTTTAATTGCTGCTTTAACACTACAATTTCCCCTGGGGGATGAATAAAGTACTCTATCTATCTATCTATCTATCTATCTAGGTAGGTAGGTAGGTAGACAGTAACGTTAGGTAGACGGTAACGTTAGGTAGACGGTAACGTTATGTAGACGGTAACGTAGGAAGTACATCATTAGGACCTGACAGGAAGTACATCATTAGGACCTGACAGGAAGTACATCATTAGAACCTGACAGGAAGTACATCATTAGGACCTGACAGGAAGTACATCATTACCTGACAGGGCTGTAGGAAGGAACTCTGGAAGTGCGTAGGAGTCAGATAGCTCCTCCCTCTCGTCCACCACCTCCTTCTTCTTCTCCTCTGGGATTTCTGAAGGCATCACTCCCTCCTCTCTCTCCTTCTCCTTCCTTTGCTCCTTCTCTTTGTCTTTCTTGCTAAACCGCAGGCTGCGGCGGAAGCCTTTCAGGCCCAGCGATGCCAGCTCTACGCAACACTCAGCAACTTAAATGTCATATAGTGTGTTCTAGATTATACTAGTCTTCTACTACGTTATACCAGAGTGTTCTAGAACATTATACTAGAGTCTTCTACTACGTTATACCAGAGTGTTCTAGATTATACTAGAGTCTTCTACTACGTTATACCAGAGTGTTCTAGAACATCATACCTGGGAGTGTTGTAGAATTCCTGTCTGTCTCCCCTGTCTCTCCATCTTCTCTCTTCTGGAACAATCCACTGATGGTCTTCAGGGGTGATGTCACGGGAGAGACA
>OMNS01085026.1:0-13132 GCA_900303225.1 Laemonema laureysi
ACTTATTAAAAGTTTGTTTTGGGCTTTGAGTGGGTTCTCCAAACACAGTGCAATAACTCATTCTGTCTCTCTCTATCTCACGGTCCAACACCCACCCACACACAGTCCCAAGACGTCTCTAGCCAGGGTCCCGTCACTTGCTGTATCCCTCTTTATCTGACAAATCTGTCTGTCTGTCTGTGGGGGGAGTTGACTGGTACACACCCATCGGCCGAGAAACAAAGCAAGAACCTGGTTGTTTTACAACATAATCAGAGAAGGGAACGTGTGGAACCACATAAGTTGTGTCCCGGAACACAAAACATGCCCCTTCGTCTAGATGTAGCATGTTGTGATAACATCAGCAACACACAGCCGAGATGTTGAGAGAAACAAACTGAAAAGAGTAGCTCAAGAGTACAAGAAAGAACATTGACTCAATGTACCAACAATGGAGAACCATGTTAGGAACTTATGAAGAGGAGATCCTTGGCCACAGCCCAAGGTCTCAGGGTTCCAGTCCCGGTTAAAAGAGGGGGCAGAGGACTGAGCCGTGTGCACAGATCACAGATAGGATTTACTACTGCGGTAGAGGAGCATGTCCCTAAAACAAAATGTCTTGATGGGGGGGGACTAATGGGAGATCTTAGAAACGGAGAGCCATTAAAACTCCCCCGATGTCAGCAAACCACAACCCCATTAGCATTTGCACTGCAAGCCTTGTACTTGTCTAGGCTTGTCTGTGCTCTTATGATTTCTGGTAACTAGTTGTCTTGCCTACCGATGTTAAATGCACTTATTGTAAGTCGCTTTGGATAAAAGCGTCTGCTAAATGACTGTAATGTAATGTAATGTAATGTACCACCGCTCAACAACAACGTCGATGACCACTGTGTTTGCCAGGCTATGAGATGGAAGAATACAAGGACCAGGTTCATTGGGTGTGTAAACTAGCTTAGTTTGCATAAGTTGAGCTTAAGCAGTTGGTTGTCGCTTCAGTGTAACGACAACAGTTGTAACGAACACAGGCGATAGTTGTTTTGTTATACTCATGCTGTACTTGTGTACTCCACAATTTACACCTGCTTAGGGGTAGGTATTTAGTAACTACTAAGCGCTATGTAAGAACTAGTTTGTGTGGTTGATGTCTAAACCCAGACTTGGTAAACATGTTATCTAACTAGAGCATGTTTAAACTTGGTGCAACCGGCTCCTGTTCTAGGACAAGGTGTGTATGCCTTCAGAATTACCAAAATAATTTGCCTACACACACACGCACACATACAAACACAGACACACCCACACACACACACTATCATCACATCACAAAACTGTGCTGCTGAATGGTTGGTATTTTTATAGAATATATTTTGTTTATCACAATATGACCTTTTCAGTTGCTTATTTATTTGGATGCATACAGCAAAACAGAAAAGGTGAAAATGATCATTTCCACAGACTCAGGCCTTGCTCATTTTAAATTGATACATGAATAAAATGAGTTTCGGACTGCTTTATAGCAGAAGAGTAGCTAGAAATTGGACTATGGATGGACCCAGTGATAATTGGGTGGCCCACACCAGTCCAAGATCAATCATACATATGCTTACTTTATAAAATATTATTACAGGCATTATTAAAATGTTCTGATTGGGTGGACAGATTCCCCTATGTGTCTGCTTTATAAAGCTGATATGTGGGATTTTAAAGCACAAATATTATGTATATTTTTGAATCCGTCTGATATTTTTCAATATGGTGCCCTCTTGTGGCTCACAATTGACCAGCAGCAAAAGATCAAGTAAAGAGAAACACTCCATTTACTTTGCATGTTGCAGCCTGTAGCAACACGTCAACACCCCCAACCACCTCATCCCATCCCAAAATAATGACCTTGTTACAATATTGGCATCAGACTTTCATCACCACAGTGAGCGCAAACTCGTTTTTTTTTGTTTGGTGCAGAGCCATCGACTTCTCACAACATTGCTCCTCCCTCAGGGTCCTTCAACGCCAACCTGCGCCCCCCCGAAACCTTCTTCAAGGTCATCTTCTGGCTGGGCTACTTCAACAGCTGTCTGAACCCCATCATCTACCCCTGTTACAGTCGGGAATTCAAGCAGGTATACTGCCACTAGCTTTACTATGAACTGAGTCTTTTTTGTATTCATATGAATATATATTTATATATGTAAACTCAACAATGCCACAGTATGGATTAACACTGTGACTACTTCTATTGGGGTTTGTTAATCAGTACATTTATGTGCAGAGGGGAATTATCTGCGTGCCCTAAATGACGGAAAAAAATGTAACGTTTCTACACGCACCAAAACACATTTCTGCCAATGAAACTCCCCTGGGTTTTTCCTGTAGGCCTTCATCCGGATCCTGCGCTGCCAGTGGAAGAAGAAGAAGCAGGGCTGGCAGGCCTACTACAACTACCGCTGTCACCAGGGCTCCAACACCTCCTCCTTCCTCAACGGCAGCCAGCAGACCCTCTCCTCCGTCCACCCCAGCCCCCGCTGCGTGGCCTCACGCCTGGCTCCCACCCCCTGGACCTCCAGAGGAGGGCACTCCCTCTCGCTGTCCCCCTCCCTGCCCGGGAGCCCCTGCTCAGGGCTACAGGTCCAACATGCGGCCCTCCCATTCGCAGGGAGAGGCCTGGTGAAGCCTGTCTCCCCCCTGGCTAGGGAGGGCAAGATGGGGGTATTGCCAGAGGTGTCGCTGTTGGTGAACGGACAGAGTTTGAAAAAGTACCATGCCGAGAAGCAGTGTAACGTGGCCATGGCAATGTGCGGAGAGTCAGCTAGCTAATCGGCTAATCCGCACACTCACACACACACACACACACACACACACACCGAGCTGCTACTAAACAGCCAATGATGTGAGACAATCAATCGAAGTTGTTTGTGTACCCAAACAATGGAGCAATCTAGGATCGCACAGTGGTCTAGGATCGGTCTAGGGCCATATAGTGTTTAGCATTGGTGGAAAAGTTTGACTGCAGCCTCCAATGTCTTTCTTTCTGCTGGTCATCATGGGTAACAGCAGGCCCGGCACTATGGGGGGGGGGGCATTAAGAAAGGATAACCTACAACAGTATGCTAACGTAAGCACAGGCTGTTTTATGTTTTATGGTTTACGCCGCTATAGGTTATACTATTAGGTTAGGTGAAAAGGCTTTTACGTATTTTGAGTTTCACTCAAAGCCCTGACCGGTGACCACTCTTTCTCTGCAGCAGCCTACCACCACTGCAGAGTGGTGATAATTGCTGTTACTTTCACTAAACATGGTAGCCAAAATAAAATATTGCACCATTTGATTAGCTTAGTATAATTTTGAACACTGAATCAAATGACCATATATGACCAAATTATTATTGACCCAACCTGTTACCTATGATACCCTAACAAATCCCTCACTTAATTTAGGCTATTTATTCAGCAAGTGTCCAGTGCCTCCCTATTCTACATATAAATATCATATATAATATATAAGGAAGGAAGGCCTAAAACCCCTTTACCATATTTTGTCAGATATAATTAACGATTTCATGATAATCAATAGATGTATTATCCTATCCTTGGGGCGGGCGATGACTTTGGGTTGTAACGCAATCAGAGTGAAAGCGAGTGTGGAATTTGGTGAGCGGGACTTGTTGTCTTTGCTTGCTGCGATGTTGCTGATTACAGTCAGTGTAGTGAATGTTGCTCTCTGTTGCTTTAAACATGAGGTCACTTGTGTGACGCGTGGAGTATGTCAATATGTAAGTAGTTGTAACAGTAGATATGATGTTGTAAAGGCGAGACACATTTTTTGTCGTCAAATATTTGGGCCCGTCCTCAGAGATCCAAAAGCTGCCCATCAGAACCGGTCTGCAGCCAGGCCTGGGTAACAGTCTACAAAGCAGCCAATTCTTTCTGGTATTTATTATTTATTGATAGCCTGAATAGCCTTGCCTCTACGATGTAACACACACGCACGCACACACATACATACATACACACACACACACACACACACACACACACACACAGCAATACTGAGTCATTATTTTAAATAGTTTGGAATGGATGATAAGAACTTGAATATCCGTCGGCATTACCCAAGTAATTCCCATGGATCACATGCAGACAGATGGACGAGTGATTGACACGCATGTGTGTGTGTGTGTGTGTGTGTGTGTGTGTGAGAGAGAGGAAAAGGACATGCAGGAGAGTGTGATCAGTGGGCTGGAACGGGGGCGAGGGGTGGGATCTCCCTCCTGCTGGCATTTGTCTGCTGTACCCAACGCCTCCAGGAACTGGACCATGGGTTGTGTTACTTGTTATGCGTATCCTACCCATGGCTACACCTGCTAACGGACACTGTGAATAGAATGTTGGACTTGGACTTGGACAGGAATGGCTGTCGGGGTGGGTAGTTCTGTTCTGGACTGTATAATTGTCATTATAATCCTATAAGCTCACAACGCTGTATTTGTCGTAGAAATATGTGCCCACTTCAGCGTATTCAATCGTATCTGTGAATTCATCAATGGTTTCATCAACGGAGAATCAATGGTTGTTTGTCTATGGAGCATGTCGCCAAGAAATGTCTTAAAGAACCGAACCACTGGATGAACTGCTGCGTGTGAATGGCTGTGCATGGTGTACTTAACATGACTTCCATTTACACCCACAGTTAAGGTATGCGTGGCTTTCACAGCAGCATGACAATTCTAGTTTGATTAAACCAGAGGCATAAACCGCTATATTTAAAGTGATGGACAACAGGATACAACAATTTAAAATAACCATAACATATCGCAAAGGGGTGTATCTACAACACACCTACCCAATATCTTGTCAGGAAAATGTATACAAAAAAGTATACAAATATGTATAAGTAATAAACTCGGGACTCTTGTAGGGGTGTGGTATGAATCCTGCCCCCTCATTGCTGTTTTGTGTAGTTTGTACTTCCTCAAAGTCCGATACGCCGTCAATAGGCACCGTCGCTGTAATGTGAGTGGCCTGTTTTGGCCACATGACTAACAGTAATTAGTCACCCGCTTGGCTACTTAGCCAAGGAGGGTAAATAGACTCCACCCATTAAATGGGCTTGAAGGAACAGAAGGAAATCGATAGACTGAAATTAGCTGAGATTGCAATGGATTTCATACATCATTTTTCTGATGCTTTATGCACACCTTGATAACCCTTAATAACATAATTAGAAGTAAATGATTTCTGTTGTCCATCCCTTTAGAGGTCCTGTCCAGTGTGTCCCCAAGTGCACTACACTCCACTTTTGTTGCATTGTAAACCATGTAGTCAGTTGAGAATATGTACAGGAAATGATTGTCACATGATGTATTGTGGTGTATTTGGGAATGTATTTATGGTGCTGATTAAGGTTGGGAAATAAAGGTTATAGGTCATAAAACAAGTTTAGGGTGACTGTAGACATTGAACCATATCGACCACATGAGATAATGCCACAGATTCAACTGTAAACCAACAACCAAATGTACAGATTCTACGTCATACCTTAACTTCTTTTTTACCAACACTGAAACCTCAGGATTTTCCCACATTCTCTGGTTTTGGGCTCTACAAATACCACATAGCTAAATAGAAATGTAGTCACAACATGGCTAATTGTAGACTCTACACTAACTACATGTACTGGTCACTGGTTGATTAATTAACTTGCCCAACATATCAAGTGTGAATGTGTATATTGTCAAGTGAATGAATGCTGAATTATTGATGTATGTACTATTTATTATGGTCTTATTCTTGAGCACGACATTTGCGATGGGAAAGGACTGCCATTTATTTCTGATAAAAGCCCAGCCCAGCACTCTGTCTTAGTCTTACTGACTGATGAATCTGTGCTCTGTGATATAAAGAAGGCTAAATGTGTATAGTGCCAGCATATTAATAGATAATATGATGGGAACTACAACATGAATGAAAGATAAAAAACGGAAAAGTTGCGAATTGCACCCAAAAAAATCAAATGCAGTATAATCATTGGATATGATGTTTGTTTTCCAGACCAATCCTGTCGTGAAAAATAATGAATTATTTTATGGACGCATTGTATTTGGTCATTTCTCTGCTGTTCACTTATTGAATCATTTCTATCCCTCAACAATATCAACCACCACCAAGCACCGCCGCCACCAACGTTGCTGAGAAAAGCCCAGAGGAAGCAGACATGGATGCACATCCGTCTGGATGTTGAACTGAGTATTATGTTTTCATTCAATACAGTGTGGGTTATTGTTGCATCTATCAAAGAACATTGTAACATTTGTAATGAGAAATTAGGACTGTAGGACACTTTAGATGGATGCAAGGAAAATTAAGTATGGAATAGATAGATTTATATTCAAGGTATTGACAGCTCCTTACAGGTTGTCCCCTAATGGCACAATGACGATTACAATGGGGAAATGACTGTCCCCAAATAACACATGACCATGTAAAAATGTTTTCATTATAATCATCATAAAAATGTTTCATGTGTTATTGCTGAACGGGGTTATTCTGTAAAAAAAACAAAAAAAAAACAGAATAGGCTCCTGTCATAAAAATGTTCTATGGATTAGTGCTGAACCAGGATTTAGTTGGATTGAAGTTAGGTCTGGTTGTAGGACCCAGCATCATGGCTATCTGCCTAGCACTGCTGGTTTCTCAGGAAGCTAAGCAAGGTTGGTCTGGTCCCATCCTTGGATGGGAGACCAGGAGGTGCTGGGAGATTGCTAGTAGGGAACTCATCCTTCTGGCCTATGTAATATCCCCAATGCCCCAGGATGGAGATGTCTGTCCTGTCCCAGAGCACATTCTTTCAGATGAGACGTTAAACTGACTCCCTGTGCTCACCAAAGATCCCATGACACGCGTTAGGGGTGCTAACCCCGGTGTGCTGGCTCTTGTGCCAACATGGTCACCTGATCATCCTCTGGTCTCTAATTGGATAGTTTTATTCTTCACCTTTCCACTCTGATAGCCAGTGTGTGGTGAGTGTGCAGTGTAGGTAACTCATCCACACATATATATATTTTTTTTTTTTTGTTGCTATTTTTATTATTTTATTTTTTGAAATTACCTAGATATATCTGTAGTACATACTGATAGCTACAGATAGCAGCAATCACCTAAATTACATTGTATCCAATACCTGATAAATTGTATTTTGAAAATGTAACATTTATTTAGTTATTTCAGGGGGTGTTCTTGTCCTGTGTAGAGAAGTATGAAAATACACTCCCACATGGCACTAGTTGTGCTCTTGTTTTGGCAGAACTAGTGACAAGCCCAGCGCCTTCAGCTGCCAAAAGACAGAGCTGCACATACAAGACGGCAAATGACAAGAAGAGGTGTAAAAGCAGAATTAACATTGGATGCAAATTTGAGAGGTGGAGAGAATTGAAGAATGCATTCTGGCCCCTATGTTGCACAGCTTCAGACAATACATACAAGAGACATTTTTGGAAATGCTGGACTCAAATCAACTATCACAAATCAAATGGAAATCAACCATGTTGTTCTTGTTCCAAGGGATGGTGGAGCCAACATGGTGAAAAGCATGAGGCTAACTGAGCTTCCTGACTTAAGCTGTACTGCTCACACTCTACAGCTTGTAATCAACAATGGCCTTTCTAGACAGAGGGCTGTGCTGGACATTATTGCCACATTGAAGAGCTGTGCGTGTCACTTGGGCCACTCCGTACAGCCAAACAAAGGCTGAAAGCAATTCAAGAGGAGTGTCTGGACTGTTCAGACTCGCTGGAACTCAACACTACACATGCTGCAGAGGATGTATGAGCAGCGGCGTGCACTGAATGTGTACGTCAGTGATGTCAATCTGCTGCACAGTATCGTATCAAACACTGGAACCAGTTGAGGAAGTGACACTGGAAATTAGCCACTCAGAGTCTTCCGTCTCATGTGCAATCCCCACTGTATCTGTTGTGAAATTGATGCTCGAACAGGAGGGTCCATCTTCAGCAGACATCAAAACCTTGCAGAAGACCATGCTTAACAGCTTGATGAGGCGATTCTCCAAGGCAGAGGACACAAAGTGTTTGGTGTTGGCAACTGTCCTTGATCCCGGTTACAAGGGCAAGGCCTTCACTTCAGCCGAGACAGTAAAGAAAGCAAAAATATGGCTGATGAAGCTCACCTACTTCACCCAGGTATGTATTATTTATTTATTTTGATATTTATTACTTTGACTCTGGTGTTCAGTTGAACAGTTATCCAGTTTCTAATAATGTCAAAGATTGCTATTTCCCGACAGTGTTGCCACTTTCGGTCCAATATTGGTCGACCTCTACTCTCCACTATAGACATGGTGCTGAAGAGGAATGAGATGTGACAGGGTTACCGGGTTCCATTTGAGAGGAATAGTGAGAGGGTGAAGGCTATGATACCGGTATGTACAGGTATGGTCAGACAGTAATGTTTGGTGTCAGTGACACCATGACAGTCATGACAGTTACAGTATGTGTGTCTAACCATGTAACACCATGCATTTCTTTTCTCGACTTCCTCAGAGTCTGAAGAACTGCTGTCAAAGATGACAGGTGCATAGATATTGGTGTATGTACTGTGGAAGAGTAATTACCTTTTGGAATGACAGCTAATCTAGAAGGTATTCTAACAAAGAGATGTGTTGTTGCTTTGGCTCTGTAGTCCAGTACTTTAACCTAATAGTCTATGTTTCATTTCAAATCCACTGTTCTGGAGTACAGAGCCAAAACAATGAAATGCTACGCCGCTGTCCTAATGCTTTCTTACTGTCCTGAAGTCTGAATAAAAACTCTGAAAGTTATGTGTTATGAATTCAGTTGAAGCTGATTTACTGAGATGGTCGTCTACTGGGGCTTGTTGCTCTCTTGGCTTTTAGCATTGATAGCACCACACATCACAGCACAATCAGAATGACAGCACAAATAACCTGAAATATTACATACTTGTCCATTAGATTACTGGGATGTTATGGTTGACCCAAAAAATACAAATAATTAAAAATGATTTAGTAGAAATTGTCATTGTGTTGTCATTCTTTCCTAAAAGAGCGAACCTAAAAGAATCAGATAGACAAGAGGTGTTATGAAGCTTTAAGGGAGCTTGGTTTGTTATTAGAAATACCTATTATGTTGGGTTTTTTATTAGGAGAGATAGGTTGGTACATTTAATGCAGTGATATATTGCAGTGTTTGCCAAACAATTGGATATAAAAAAAGAGAGGGGAGCCAGTATTACGTTAAATCTACACGATTATCTCGCCGAACCCACTCAAGAGTACAAAGACCCTGAGTTTTATAGACTAGCGGTAATAGACAAGGGACATTTAGAGTAGAATAGAAGGAAAAGTAAAAAATAGGAAGCTAGGACAGACAGTAGGTGAGATTCACGTTGTCCTCATTTGGAATTCAGCAGATTGGCATTGGAGAAGCAACCCCCAGAGAGCCAGGCAGACAGCGTGAACAGCCCCTGCCCCACAAGCTCTAGACAGGACCGCCCGCAATGACCTCTCCCCTGAACATAGTGATGGCGGGTCAGACTGACGCTAGTTACATGCTGAAACAAAATTATAAGTGGCACCAGTGCACCAAAGGTGCCCTCTAGTGGCCTGGCTGGATCGTTCAACAAGAATAGAAGTGGCCAGAAAGTCCCAACTGAAAATGAAGCAGGGATGTTTCCAATAACGACCTACCCGGCAAACAATACAGCATCCATGGCAGTGACCATCAGTGGAGCTGTTGTGCTGGATCCATCATCACACCCATTCCACCTCAACCCACAACACTATGAACATAGTCAATTCCGTCATGCAAATCGATGTCCTCCACTCCGGTCTTCTCGTGCTACTTGGCTTCCTTGTTTACATTGTAGCCTGTTGTTGATGTGTTACAACTTTGTTGTTGTCAAGTTGAAGCAAGACAAACTGTCAAACTGCTTACGTTCAACTTAAGCATTACATTACATTACAAGTTTCTCAGTCAATTATAACCCCACCCTTTAATTAATCTCTATTCATGTTATCGTACAACTCTGTTGTTAATGCTATGATTAAGGTTAAGTTTTGTTATTTTAGGATTCAGAATTGCTTGTTTGGTTAGTGCCGCCAATAGTGTCTGTGAACTTCTCCTTAGCATCTGACAAGAGGCAGGCTGACTTGGTTTTCATTTCTTTTGTCACCCTGGTGAACACAAGATAAAGCTCTTCCTGTGTGTTTCATTGAGGGATACATTTAGACGTTTTGTTTTATTCACATTAATTACAATGGGTGGTAACTCTTCAAAACATGGCTATAAGCAACTTCATGATGATGTAATTTACAACATTGAGCAATGTTATCCTGACAAAGCAAAGAAACTCTGTAAATGGAGCGAGCAAATGCATGCAAAAACACACTGCGACCCAAGATTCTGTTGAAACTAACTGCCACAAAGATACTGCGACATTCCCCAGGAGCACTACGAGTTGCCTGATAAAATGTTCCAAGTTACAAGGCATGATTACAAGGATCCTTGATGGAGCGTGGCCTCGCTACTCCAGAGAAAGTATGTGGTGTGGAGCTTTGGAGATATGAAAGCAATCACTGCTGAACTGCCCACCCCAAAGAAAGGTGGCCAGGCGTGGATCTCCACCCTGTCCAGACACATGGGAGGACAAGCCCTAGCTGTCGGAGACGTCACTGACATGATGATCCACACAATCTGGGCGTCAACAATTGCCATCAGACTAAGAAGGACACACTTGGGAAGTCATAAACTCCAACAAACATGACCGCGTCTCATTAGATGGTCACAGCAACACCCTTTGAGAAGCCATCCATGAACAGTTCCCCACCAGAAGACACCCTGAACACCTAGAGCACTAGCTGAAGGCCACCCAGGAACCCCTGTCCTAAGAGACTGGGACCACTGGGACCTCAGTACACAGTTCCCCACCAGAAGACACCCTGAACACCTAGAGCACTACAAGCTGAAGGCCACCCAGGAACCCCTGTCCTAAGAGACTGGGACCACTGGGACCTCAGTACATGTACCATCTCCCTGTTCCTGGTGACACTGAGAAGAGGCCTATCAGGAAAAAGTGCAGACCGCCCTGAATGGAGTCGTGGGACTCAACAATAAGAGATGGTCTGAGATATGGTCCTACATCATCCAGCATGTAGAGGTCCAGCGAGTGGCAGAACAACAAGAAGCCAAGAAGATCAAGGAAAATGGCAAGATGCTCCTGGGCAAACAACTGGCGGAGATCACAAAGAAAGAAGGCCTGGTGAGAAAGCTGCCAACATGCAAGCCATCATTGTTCCCCAATCTGAAGGTTCCCCGGGGGCTCCAGACTGAACAGAATGTACACTGCATCCCAACTCTACGCCACCTCCTACACACAACAATATAAGAAACCCCGTTGGCTAGCTATAGTCAAATGTGCCACCCACCAACCAGACCAACCAAAGGGATTTGTCTCCTGTGACAATCAGCCGACATTGCCGCCAAAACTGCTGCCGCATTGCCACCAGGGAAACCCCATTACCCTATGAGGATGGTAAAAACCCCTCTTAAAGACCCCCTGACCTGTATTACAAAGGGGGGGGTGTATGATAAGACATCACCAAACAGTCGCTGACCGCCTGCTTACTACCATTGTTATGCAGATTGACACACAGACTATGTCACTCTGCAAAGGGAGATGAAGATGAACATGAGTCTGAGGTCCCCGCCTGCTTCAAGAGATCCACCATTGTCCCTGTGTCCAAGAATGCCTCTCCAGCATGTTTGAATGACTACCGACCGGTGGCCCTCACCTCAGTGGTCATGAAATGCTTTGAGAGGCTGATAAAGAACTGCATCTGCTCCTTCCTCCCTTCCTCCATGGACCCGCTGCAGTTTGCTTATCGTCCAAACAGATCCACGGTCTGTGGTGTGCTGTCTCCCGGGTACTGCACACCACACTCTCTCATCTCGACAGTCGGAAGGGGGGCTATGTGAGACTGCTGTTCATTGATTATAGTTCAGCTTTCAACACCATAGTCCCCACCAGACTGGCCGGCAAGCTGAGTGAGCTGGGACTGAACAGCCCCCTGTGTGCCTGGATCCTGGACCTCCTGATCGCCAGACCACAGGTGGTCAGGGTGGGCAGACACACCTCCAACCCCCTCACCCTGAACACAGGATCCCCCCAAGGTTGCGTCCTCAGCCCCCTACTGTACTCCCTGTACACACATGACTGTGTGGCCAAGTTCAGCTCCAACTCCATCATTAAGTTTGCAGATGACACAGTGGTGGTAGGCCTGATCTCTGGCAATGATAAGAGGGCCTACCTAGAGGAAGTTGCTGATCTGGTCTCAATGGTGCCAGGACAACAGCCTCCTCCTGAATGTCACAAAACAAAGGAGCTGATTGTGGACTTTAGGAGGACACAACATCAGAGGACGTACTGGACCATACACTGGGGATTAACGGGACTACTGTGGAGAGGGTGAGCAGGTATAAATACCTGGGAGTCCACATCACAGAGGATCTCACATGGTCCACACACATACACTCTGGTGAGGAAGGCAAGACAACGCCTCTACCACCTCAGGCAGCTGAGGAAATTTAAAGTCTCCCGGAGGATCCTTCAGTCCTTCTACTCTGGAGCTGTAGAGAGCTTCCTGACAGGAAGCATCACTGCCTGGTTTGGAAACAGCTCCGCTCAGGACAGGAAGGCCCTGCAGAGAGTAGTGCATTCGGCTGAACGCACTATTGGAACCTTACTCCCCACCCTGCAGGACGTGTACACCAGGAGGTGCAGAACCAGAGCCTGCAGGATCATGAAGGATCCTCACCACCCCAACAACGGACTGTTCCAGCTGCTGCGGTCAGGCAAGCGCCTCCGTAGTCACGCTGCCAACACAGAGAGACTGAGACGGAGTTTCTTTCCTCAGGCCATCAGGACTGTGAACTCCGACCTCACCAGGGCCCCCACCTAGACCCACACACTCCCCCTCTTATGCACACACTCACTTACACAATTCATAATTCTAGAATTTATAATGTCTGTGCTCTTACTGTAAATATTGTGATTGTAAATATTGTAAATATTGTGATTGTAAATATTTTTTATAATGTAAATTATGTAAACCTGTTGT
>OMNS01085037.1:0-10542 GCA_900303225.1 Laemonema laureysi
ACCCCCCTGCCCCCTAAAACATACATGGAGAATCGTTACCACACCCCAGTGGTGGCAGCCAGGGCCCCAGTCATGGTCGCAAAACCCCTGGGGAACCCCCCTCCCACTCATCCTCAGAATGATGGAGGGAGGGAGGGACGGATGGAGCTGAAGATGGATGGAGCTGAAGACGGATGGAGCTGAAGATGGATGGAGCTGAAGACGGATGGAGCTGAAGATGGATAGAGCTGAAGACGGATGGAGCTGAAGACGGACAAACAACCCCTGGAGTACATCAGGTGCCCCCCCTATGATTTGCAACCATGACACGGTCCTGGCTTCCACCAGTGGGCCGTGGTACCCCCCTCAGCTCCATCCGTCTTTAGCTCCATCCGTCTTCAGCTCCATCCATCTTCAGTTCCATCCGTCTTCTCCTCTTCAGTAGAATAAGGATCAGCCAACCTGAAGACAAGAAGCACAACACAGACCTGGCCTGTCCTCTGTTAAGGGGGGGATGGATGTACCCCTAGGGACCCCCCTGCCCCCTAAAACATACATGGAGAATCGTTACCACATCCCCAGTGGTGCCCCCCGTTTCGGACGGATGGAGCTGAAGACAGATGGATACAAAGACAGATATAGAAGAGGTACATATTTTAAACACTAAAAGTTGGCATACTATGATGTACCATTATGACAGTCTTCTTGTTTTCACTTTGGCTGATCCTTATTTTACTGAACAGGATGTCACCATAATCTAATATTGGCAAGAAAGTAGCTATGACCAGACGCTTCCTTGCCAGGAATGAGAAACAACACTTATTGCTAAAATAAAAGCCCAGGTACTGATCTTCACAAGCCGAACAATATGTGGCTTAAATGCTCATCTATCCAGATACTTATACGCCTCCATTCTTTCATCATGAGCATAAAATAATCTTTCCCAAAATCATTGACGTATATGATTGACAGCAGCAGCGGTCCAAGTACAGAAAGCCCTGTGGCCCCCTCTTCTGGACAGATAGAATATCACAAGTTATGCCATCAAATTGCACACATTGCTTTCTTTCTGTAGGATAGCATCTGAAATGAAATG
Source organism: Laemonema laureysi (assembly GCA_900303225.1). Classification (NCBI taxonomy): domain Eukaryota; kingdom Metazoa; phylum Chordata; class Actinopteri; order Gadiformes; family Moridae; genus Laemonema; species Laemonema laureysi. The sequence goes on from OMNS01085037.1 coordinate 1,076, forward strand.
GCCCGCTTGGATAAGCCAATATTAGCTATCCTTAGCAACAAGATACCGTAGTTGACGATAGCCGACTGTCAAATGGCTTAGGTCTATGAAAAGAGCTACACAGTGCTGTTTCTTAACCAAAGATGAGATTGTCATTCAATATCTTTATAGCTGCTGTGGTGGTGCTGTGTTTCTACCTAGATATCCATAAGGTTATTGGAACTCCTTACTTGATATATAGTATAGTATTTATTTATTAATTTTGTTAAGTAGTTAAAAAAAAAAAAGTTGAGTTCCTGTGGTGCAACTTAAAGTCTGGTACACCAGTCACCTGGTACTAATGGAGAAACAGTGGTTGCTGAATGGACATACACCTTAATTCCTGTTCAGCAGGAATTCTGTCTGGGGAAAAAATTAAACTGTAGAAACATAACACTTATCCATAGATATAAATCAACCATCTATAAATTTAATCCAGGAGTACTACAGATTTGCACAGACAGTTGTTGTTTTTTTGCCCACATATTATACAATATATACATCTCCATGTCCTGGTGTAGATCGACATAGTCAAGGCAAGCAATTTGAAGTTAGCTGTGTGCCATTATGGTGTTGGTCTCATTTTCTTTGAGTCACCAGATTCTCTCCTCTTTTCCCTCTTCTTCCTCTGTTCTTCTTCCCTGAATTGGTTCCTGTTGGAAAAACAAACAAAAAACATCAAGAATGAGTATTCGGGACCCATACCTCGACACCAACGGTTAAACATTATATTAGATATTATCTTAGATTAGACATTAGATTAAATGTTGTATTAGACATTATATTAGATATTCTATGAGATATGTTAGGAGTAGAATGGATCTCACCTGGATTGCCATCGCCTCCCAGTGTTCCACACGCGGCCAAACGACGGCAGCCAGTCGGCGTTGGTCTGAGAGCTGTGGTCAAAGTTGGCTCCAACTCTGTTAGGAGGAAGCTTCCTTAGCTTCTCCTGCTCTTCTGGAAACACAAAACACAAAGTCTTACAGAAACTCTTCTGGAAACACGAAACACAAAGTCTTACAGAAACTCTTCTGGAAACACGAAACACAAAGTCTTACAGAAACTCTTCTGGAAACACGAAACACAAAGTCTTACAGAAACTCTTCTGGAAACACAAAACACAAAGTCTTACAGAAACACTTCTGGAAAAACAGTCTTACAGAAACTTCAGGCATTGTGGAATAGTGGCCAGGGCTTTAGGATAACTAGGATAGGATAGGATAGCAAAACTGTCTCACAAAGTGTGCTCACAACAGGGGCAATTCCTGGATAGGGTTAGGATTTGGGCAAGTAGGGAAGGGTTAATCGTTTCTTACTGTGTTTGAGGAAGTCTTGGAGGCTTGGGCCGACCTCTGATACGTCTGAAACCTTCTTTAGTGGGTCATCTTGAAGCCATGGGGGGACGGCCCCTAAACAGTAGACACACCACATTATTGCTATTCATATATTGTTTTATTTTTTATTTCTCCCCCCCCCACCACCACACACACCCTTATGCCATCCGATCACAGCAAGTCCAACCTCAACCAACGGCACTATTACCTTGTGGTTCTGTTCAACTATATCAACGCCGTTGGCTGTTTTCTTTTCAACATTAAAATACTGACTGAAGAATGTCATGCATCTGTATCTGGCAAAATAAAACCGATCAAGTCCCGGTCACCCACATCTATGATTTGCATCAAATTAGGTTTGTTTTAGTGATACTAGCATCCAGTGTGCAGAGTCGAAGTGAGAATAAATGTTTTCCATTCAATCTATAGGATGTATTCTTTTTTTTTAAGTCTATATCCGTAACTGGATGTTATTAAGGCGAGAGCTAACACCTAATTCACCAATGGTGCTAATCATCAGCCAGACCAATCACAAACATTAGCCTACTTGTCTGGGTCCCCATTTGTTCAATTTAAAATTGAACTGAGCTTAGAATTGTGTTTGCATCTTTGAAAATAAAATAAATATATGATATGATCAGTACCATGGACTAGGTGTCTGTTTGGACATATGAGGTTGGTTGAAAATGAGGCTCACTGCTGCAATGTGCATCCTGTGCAAAGGAACCGCAGTGCACACTGGTAGCCCGGAATACAATAATGTAATACTTTACTATCCGGACCAAATGATCCAGACTTTGCCAACCAGGCGGCTCCGGCTCATTCAGAGGCTGCAGAGCCATGTGTGCCTCGGTATGTATTGTATGTATGATATGTATTTGGTGGGTGGGTGTTAGCTGTAGGACCAATTCTGTTTTATTTTTCAAGCACATATATCTTACTATAAAGGTTTGTTACCTGTATGCACATTTCCACCATTTGAAGAATCCTGTGAGGAAAAAAAATGTTTGGGTTACATTAGGCTTAGACTAGAAAAGAACTCTGACCCTGCCAACTCATTATTCTTAAGTCGTTAATCATAACTTTCCAGCCATGGCATTTCAATCAAATCATTGTACTGCACTGTATTTCTCTACATATTTATTTATAAATATGTATTCATATTTATAAAATCTTACATAAACCCTCCAGCATTTGATTGACTGCGTCTTGCTGAAGGACCAAATTACATTCAAACCACATTTTATTCCACCCCAACCTTAATGTCTTGTCTTACTAAATAGGTTTTGTCCCACTGAACTCCCAACGTCTTGTCTTACTAAATACGTTTTGTCCCACCTCTAACTCTGACATCTTGTCTTTGGATAGATGTTCTGGATGCCATTTCATGTCTATTCTATACGCATTTTAAAAACCTTCTTGGTCAAGTCCATGTCCATCTACCTGGTAACCAATAAACGTCAGGCCTTTTCCTGGTCCTGCCCACTGTCCATCAGCCATTGGTTCACTCCAGCTTGGACCTGCCTGCTCCTTCGATTCCAGAGGTCTAGAAAACGAAAGGTTTGAGACAAAAGTCAACATAATTTCAGCAGATCATGTGTATGTGCTGTGGTCATCATTTAACCAGACTACTTCACTAGTCTAGTGGTAATGTGTTAACTAGACTATTTCACTAGTCTAGAGGTAATGTGTAAACCAGACTAGTTTATTAGTCAAGAGGTAATGTGTTAACCAGACTAGTTCATTAGTCTAGAGGTAATGTGTGAACCAGACTGATGTATTAACCACCTAGTTTGTCTAGTCTTACCTAGAAGCTTCCATCACAGGCGTTTCTTGACTCTGACATCCATTGGAAAGCTCCTCGACCTCAGGCTGATGTTAGTTCAGGAAAGGTCAATAGGATGCGAGGACGGACATACACACACACACACACTTTACAACTGAATACATTGATCGATATTCTACTCCTGAGAAAGTGTCATCTTCCTCCACAAAACATGCAAGATGACACTCCTGCCCTGCCAAGGCAAGGGCATTAAAAACTGGAGTTGGTTCCTGCGCGCTACAGTGTGTCTATCTATCCAAGTATATCTTCTTCTTCTAACCCATTTTACACTTTAAACCCAGACTTTGGTAATCTAACCCAGAAGAGCTGAGAGAGTAACCATGGTAACCACTGTGAAAGGTGTAATGCAAGGAAGACACACACAGCAACACTTCTTCAGAATTAAGAGGAACAGGTGTGGTAAACCATGAAGAAATTCATCTCACCAAGTGTGGGATAGATACTGGGATGGATACTGCCATGGTAACCATGGAGACAAACCTCTGTAAAGGACTGGAGAACCGCCAGGCGATGCCTCTCCTGGCAATGGATCATATCTGTATGCTACAGGACAAATAAATACATTATTATTATTATTATTATTACCCCTAACCCTAAATCGCCTTAGCATTAACCCCCAACTCTTATAGGTAGGTATATACTGACCGTTTTTAGATTTTAAGCATTTCTACTGCATTACCTCTGGAATAAATGTGACACGCTTGTCAAGAGAGAGCGTATTACCTGTTGAACGACTGTGTCCTCCTTGTCCACATAAGAGGCCAACGCTTTAGCTACCTCTACTTTAAACCTAAACAGGAAGTATAGATGGTGAATAAAGACATGTTGCCACACACCTTCAGCCACATACCAGATGATTTAATACCTTTCAGTGTCCTCCGTTGTGATGAGGACCTTATCTCGGAGTTTAGGGTCAGCCTTGTACTCCCACCAGAACTTCTGGGTGTTCTTCTTGTGTTCGAGTCTTAAAGAAAAAATAAATAAAACGTCAGCATTATTGATAACGAACGTTGAAGGTTTTTGTAAAATTGTAGCAATAAAACAAATCTTACGTGGCCATGTGCTCCAACAAGCCCCCGTGTAAAACAACCATGCTGCCGTCGGTGACGTTTTTCTCTTTTTCAACTCCACAGCAGTAACACCAGAAGGTCCCTTCATGCTGGGTCCCGTTGAACCTGTCCACCTGCGGGCTTTTAATAGTTCGTCGGGCCTCCTTCACCTAGAACAAGATGGATTGCATTGGTGTGTGCGCGCGAGCACACACACAACTGATAAACTTTATTTAGACCTGGCCGTTTCCTCTGCATGATGAGATAAGATAGTATTTTTCTTATTAGGATCCCAGACGGGAAAGCAAGTAACTCAAAGCATATATCGATGGTCAAGCATATAGAGATGGTCAAGGGGGAGACTTGTCGTGTGGTAGCAACTCAATGCATTAAAACATACAGATGCATACATGGTCAAGAGAGAGACTTGTTGTTCGGACCACACATCATAATGGGGAAGGAATGTGATCTCAAGCCGTGGAGTGCCTGTGCCAGACGGGTGGTTTGAGTATCTCAGAAAATACAGGAAAGGAGAAGAGGTCAGAGAGGCGAACGGCCAGACTGATTCAAGCCAACAGGAAAGCGACATTAACTCTAATAACAGCAGCAGAAGACCCTCATACCAGGTTATCCTGTCAGTTAGCAAGAGGGCTACAGCGGCCACAGGCTCACCACAACGAGACAGTCAGTACGAGACTGGAGAAATGTAGCCTGGTCTGACACATTTTGATTCCTACTGCGACGTGCAGATGGTCAGAATGTAAACAACATGAATCCACCCTGACTGGCTGCTGATGCTGCTGTGAATATGTCCTTACCCTTTCTATGAATTTGAGAATCACAACTCTCAGTCGGCTTTGATGGCTTTTCCCAAAAATGTGCTTCTTTCCACAGAAAAATGTTTGTCTACATACGGCGCAGTAAAACGCACCCATTTAGGCAACCTGCTGATTTACTGGGTTAACTTTACATCACGTATCAGCTAACGACCAGCTACAAGTAACAACCAGCCGGACATTTTAAACCGCAACACCAAAATATGAAGACAATCAACTTCCGTTGGACCGTTTATACCGCGACACCAAAACATGGAGCGAAAACTGTACTAAATACAATTGTTTACTATTACTACTATCATTATCATCATCAATACTATTATTATTGTTTATGTTTAGTCATGCGGTTCGATTGATGGGGTTTAGTCATGCAACGGGATGGCTACCAAAGCATCACTTCCTCCAAAGATAGTTGGGTTTATACGAGCTGCTACTGGTAATATCCAACATTTTATAATTATTATACAATTATAATAATTTATATTATTATTATATTGTATTATATATTATGCTTACTATGCTATACATCCTTATGTTGTAATTTATTTTCATATTTAACAGCGAAGAAAATGTGTGGAAGTTGTGTGAATTTGTCAAAGCGCAAAGCCCAGACTTGGTCAGAGAGGTGTATGCAGTGTTCATATCAAATGAGAGAAGAACGGTGAGATCAATATATTAATATGAAACTGATTATTAATAACATGATTCTGAGATGTGTTGATACCCAATGGGGTTATATGATTCGTCCAATTATATACAATTATGATTCTGCATTAGGCGTTCATTTATTTAAATCTTCAGATTTGTGAATTTTGTATGTGTTGGAACAGGTTCCACTCTGGAAACAGAAATCCGGCCATGGAAATAAACCTGTGATTTGGGTATTTATTTCATGTAATTCATTGTAGTAACCAATACTATTCAACACTATGATGCTATTATTGTGTATTAGTATTGAGACAATAGTCAATATTTAAAATCAAGGAAATATCATGTAAATATCAACACTTGAAATGAAGTATTGTTTGGTTTTTTTGGACCTAGGTTACACAGTCACCCTTATGCTAGTGTTATGTTGGACCAAGATTACAGTTAACATTGTTTGTGTTATTTTGCCAAACAGTTTTGCCAACTTGTTGTGTGCTTCCATTGGTTGTGCTGTATTTCTTTCTAGGACTATCATGTGATTCTGCTCCATAAGAGCAGCCAATGGGGGCAGAGTTTCATCTATGACCTGGACTCTGTGCTGCCGTGTCCCTGCGACCTGCAGCTCTATGCTGATCAGGCCTTCCGCTCGGACCAGGGACTCAAACCAGCCTTCAGGAGGTAGGAACAAGGTCTACACTGATACTAGCACTGTGTTAGCCTACGCTCGCTAACCACCCACAGGAGGCCATTATAGAGTCAGATAATATGCTAACCCAAACATGAATGTCCTTAGTCTCGCAGAGCCAGCCTCTCCATATGGAAAGTCTGGGACACAGCATTGTCAAGAACCGCCTACTTGTCAGGAAGAGGTCTTGATTGACATGAAAGCATGACCAATCATGGACTGTATGCCGTGCTTTCATGTATGCTGCTAGGCTTAACTTGCTCCATGTAGCCTATCAGACTTTCAGGGTTAGTCACATGGTTACGTAAAGCTAATTAACGGAAGAGGCTGAGACTAGAGTGAGCCTAACCAAGGTGCCCCCGCCCTGTTTAGGGAGGCTATCCCTGCTAATCCTTACCTAGCTGCCTCCACCCTGTTCAGGAAGGTGAGGGTCATCCCTGCAGAGATGTTCCTCAAGACCTTTGCGTCGGACCGCTCCCACATGAAGGAGGCCGGAGAGTGGCGCATGCCCCCACCTCACTACCCCTGCATCCAGACACCAGGTGACCTCTGACCTCTAACTAACCCCAACACCATTACAACTATGAACCTAAACACTATTACAACTATTAACCCCCAACACCATTACCACTATTAACCCCTAGTCTATCAAACTTTAGATGAATATCTAGTCTAGTCAGATAAGAAAATCTCAAATCTGGGTGAACAGGGCCTTTCACTTTCTTTCGCTTCATATTTGTTTCAAACAATAATTTTGCTGGAGCTGGGGGTCTGTAAGTACATAATTGGCAAATGGCCAGCAGTTGTAAACTGTAAAAAAGTGTCTGTAAAGGTTTCAAATCAACACAGTGTAGATTGACCACTGTAGAAATACTTCCTCTTCTAAAAGCTTCATCCACTTTGCGTCAATGAGTTCTGCTATAACATAGTAGGAGGAGCACATGACTAGTTATTCTATTACACCAAGAGCCACTATTGGCTATTCACAAGGCCCGTATGTCTTGTCATTGATTAACACTCACACACCAAAGGATCATGGAAAGGCAAGCCCCCATAATGTTTGATGAAACACTGTTTTACATGAGACTTGGAGTAAGGTTAGGCACTATAGCTTAACCCTAATGTGCTAGATAGGCCCTGGGCTAGTTGTGCTCCACCTTGTATTAGTTTGTGCTTGGAGTCTTCACCCCTTACAGTCTGTGTTTGGTGTCTCCACCTCTTAGAGTCGGAGATGAACCTGGATGACTTCATCAGCATGGATCCCAGTGTGGGCGCGGGGAATGTCTTCTGCCTCTCAGAGTTCATCCAACACTTCACAGAGAATCTCTGACCCTGATCACCTTGTCTCTTTAGCTTCTCCAACATCAGTTTGATCTGAAAATCCATACTGAATGCAATAATTAAATCTAAAGAGACATGGGATTAACAGGGGAAAAAAGTCTCAAACATTATACCTCCTGTATCATTACTAATTCCTGTACCTATTAACATAATTCAGTGACACGTAGGTTGTGATTATGCATCTTGTTCTTATTAAAGCCCAAATGAATGCAAAGACAAAACAAGTGTTTCTGGAGCGGAGGTGATAATGAAGTAATGAGGAACACCTGCTATTAACAAGCTAGTAATGTTTTTTCTCAGGAAGTCTGGCTTACAGCCACCATGTATTCAGTTTGTCACATAATAGCAAGGTGAACACAACGGAGCGCTCTGAGGTTACATGGAGAAAGTGTTCATACAAAATGCATAACTGTACCTGTGCATGAACAATCTTCTTGCCATATATACACACACACACACACACAGGAAAAAACAATCAACCAACCAATCAACCCTTTGGAATTACCTGGATTTCTGCATAAATTGACCATAAAATGTGTTCTGATCTTCATCTAAAATCACAGCAATATACAAATACAGTCTGCTTAAACGAATACCACACAAACAATTATATGTTTTCATTGAAACTTAAGTTCTCCTGCAAAATGTCTTGATAAACTTGGAATAATTTTTTCCGTCGATGATAGCAATCTGTCCAGGCCCTGAGGCAGCAATGCAGCCCCAAACCGTGATGCCCCCTCCACCATACTTCACAGTTGGGATGAGGTTTTGATGTTGGTGTGCTGTGCTGTTTCCTCCACTAGTGTTGTGTCTTCCTTCCAAACAACTCAACTTTGGTTTCATCTGTCCACAGAATATTTTGCCAGTAGTGCTGTGGAACATCCAGGTGCTCTTTGGCAAACTTCAAATGTGCAGCAATGTTTTTTGGACAGCAGTGGCCTCCTCCATGGTGTCCTCCCATGAACTCCATTCTTGTTCAGTGTTTTACGTATAGTAGATTTGTTTGTGTAAGTCTTTAGCCGACACTCTAGGATTCTTCTTCGCCTCATTGAGCATTCTGCACTGTGCTCTTGCGGTCATCTTCACAGGACGGCCACTCCTAGGGAGAGTAGCACCAGTGCTGAACTTTCTCCATTTATAGACAATTTGTCTTACCGTGGAGTGATGAACATTAAGGCTTTTAGAGATACTTTTGTAACCCTTTCCAGCTTTATGCAAGTCAACAATTTTTAATGGTAGGTCTTCTGGGAGCTCTTTTGTGCGAGGCATGGTTCACATCAGGCAATGCTTCTTGTGAATAGCAAACTCAAAACTGTTGTGTGTTTTTTACAGGGCAGGACAGCTTTAACCAACACCTCCAATCTCGTCTCATTGATTGGACTCCAGGTTGGCTGACTTCTGACTCCAATTAGCTCTTGGAGAAGTCATTAGCCTAGGGGTTCATACTTTTTCCACCCTGCGCTATGAATGTTTACATGGTGTGTTCAATAAAAACATGAAAACATATAATTGTTTGTGTGGTATTAGTTTAAGTAGACCGTGTTTGTGTATTGTTGTGACTTTTTATGGTCACACATTTTATGGTCAATTTATGCAGAAATCCAGGTAATTCCAAAGGGTTCACATACTTTTTCCTGCAACTGTATATATATATATATATATATATATATATATATATATATACATATACAGTACAGTATGTTCTAG
>OMNS01085179.1:0-15404 GCA_900303225.1 Laemonema laureysi
TATGGAAAATCTCCTCAAGCAAAGGTCCGGAACATAATAATGTCTAGCTTGCGTTATGACAACGCCTGTAATCAACAATGGACCGTTAAATGAAGGAAAATACAAGTTAAAAAACATTTCAACAAAATGTATTGTTAACATTGAAACATAATAGGCTGCTACACTACTTTAGATATAGCCTGTGTACAATCTTCTTCCATCAAGTTAGAGAAGGGCTGCATTTAAAAATGAAAGAGAAAATAAATAAAATAGCTAAATGATGCGTCTTAAAACAAAGTGTTTAATTTCAGAAAAAAATAAAATAAAGTGTGTTTCCCTTTTTCTTTACCTTTCACATCTTGACTTAACAGTGTCAACCAATTTTACAACGGATACATCTCAAAACATCTTAACTATTTTACAGTTTATCTTTTTGTGTCACAAAGCTCTTCTTTTTGTTTACCCTCATATAATGTTTCAGCTACTGCACGCATGCACTCCTTGACAACACCTGCGTCTGTATCCAAGCAACTCTGAGGGAACATTCATGAGCACGTTGTTGGGCATGTACGATCAATCCTAGTGGATTGATCGTATTGGGCTCTGAAACTGCTAATTTTCTGGGACCTCTGTTCAGAATGGGGTGGGTATGATTTTTCAACAGCTTTGTGCTTTGTCTCATAGTGGCGTTTTACATTGTGCCACTTTTAATAAGTGCCACGGTCTCTGCCACGGAACATATGAGACACACTGGTTTTGTGCTCCCGACGGGAAGAATGAACATGTATGCGTCGGTCCATTCCGTCTTGAAAGCTCTGTTTTCGCTGTCTACTTTTCTCCTCTTAGAAAGCGCCATAGTTATATATATATATATAGTCACTTGCCTGTCCGTCTTCTCTCCCTGTATCGTTACTTACAGTATTAATCTTTTTCGCCTGTCACTCGCCTCTCGCCTTTTTCATCTGTCTGCATTCAGAGTCACTCGCAATGTTGATCGCCTTGAAAGCACAAATTCGATTGGCTGAGTAGCATCTTAACTCGCACGCGATTGGTTTGTAAGTTCGCTGGTCAACTAATCAAGTGCCGTAAACTAAAGCCTCGAACGCTATGCCGCTTAAAATAGAAAAAATTAAATAAAAATTATTTTAACAATTTGTTGACTATTGGTCCGAGTCCGTATGGGATGGCGTCTGGGTCCGGACTCGGACCGCGGTCCGCCTGTTAATGAACTCGGCTCTAGAAGAACAAAATACTGGACGATTTTGAACGTTAACGTTAACCAATGACATAGCAGATATTTATGTGACACCGTTCTTAGCCAATAATGTGTTAGACAATGGACGTTGTGCTGCGTCCCAGCAAAGATTCTACAACTCAAAAAGGAGGACAAATACGCGTCCGGCTTGATGCTGCGCCGGACAGGGCATTGAAAATCCGGACTGTCCGGATTGCCTCAGCGTCATGTTGTGCCTTTCGCACCAGTCACCTAAAACAAAGGAATAGTTCCAGTAATCATAACGGGTCTGACCCGACAATCCCCTGTTGCGCTACATGTGTGAAAAGGCAACTCCGAAAAGAGTGCATACGTGAAAACGGCTAAACAGCTAGCGGATATTGTTTGGAAGACAACATTAAAACCGGATTGCCTAAGTGATAAATAAAAGTCTGGTTATTTTTCTTTATTTGTCTTAATGTGTGTGTGTCTGTGTATATATATATATATATATATTGGGGTTGCCAACACTTTGTTCCAGGTGTGCGCATGCATGCGCCACTGTTAGGCTACCAGTGGCCAGCCACTCCACACACGCACCGCCACCATTAACAACTGTGCGTCCCATAGCAACTTGCGTGAGTTTTTGGCGCGTTTACAGCAAAGCTCCGCTCTAGAATCTCTGGTTTACAGTAGCCTACTATTGGCCATTGACAACTTGACAAGGCCGACGAGGCCGTGATTGAAATCCGGGACTGGAGCTGTCCCAGACGGGACAAATCAAAATCACCCAAAATACAGGATGTCCTGCACAATCCGGGACGGTTGGCAACCCCAATATATATACACACACATATACTATACACACACACACACATATATATATAAATATACATACATATATACATACACATATATATACATGTATACATACATATGTACACAGATATATTTTATTTCGTATTGACGGTTACAGCTAAGTTATGATCCTGAAATCACCCATAGCCAAGACGCTCGTCGTCATTAGGCGCAGACCAATTAAGTCAGCTTGTTTTCAATGTACGAGTTAACATAAGACTATAAACATGTATACATCTTTTACTCCCGAACTTGGCGAGGTTTTCTCTTCATGGCCACCGTCAGTGGGCAGCACTACAGGTAGCCTCATCAATATACAGTATGCATGATCCCATATTGTTAAATGATTGTGAACATGATTTTGAGGTGAAAACACCAGTGAACGGTTCAAGGACGACCACCTTGACATGCGCTGCACCATGGCCATGTGAGATCCTTTTATCTAGTCAATAAAACACGGTGAAATGCTCTGAAGCAGTACCTCTTCAATTGACTGGTTTTCTGTAACCAGTTTTGTTAGTGTAGTATCATTTACTAGCATAATACACTTTTGTTAATCAAATGGTCATAAGAGGAAAATGCACAATTTGTCATACAAGCCAAGACTCATTGCCTTTACTGTACACAACTGACCATGCTTACTGTGCACCATTCATTTGGAAAACAAATATAACATAAAGTTGATGGTATGAATGCAAACAAAATAGTTGTCAAAGTGTATTTAACAACACGTTTATTTAACAAAAAGTGTGTATTTTAGGATGAGCTGGAGGCGGCCACTGCAGCACGTCTGGGTTTAGGAGCGGTACCTTCGCGGAATCCATTCCTGGAGAGAAGTGAAAGATGGAGTAAAAGGCTCAATTGAGTTACCAGCTACTACTGCAAAGCAGGAGAAAGGGGTGAATCATTAAAGCTGCGTTGGACAAATTGCCTTCCAGGCAATAGTCAACGTTCTACAATATACATACAAATTGCCCAGTGTTTGGATGTACTGGTTCTCCAACAATCCCTTGACTCAGTATCAAACATGACCTAACATTTTACTGCTACTGTTGGAACCACCATGTTTAATACATAACTTCTGTCAGCATGTTGTTTTAACACAGCTTAGATCAACAACCAAAATGGGAAACTGATCAGATTCTGTATACTGACTCTCTAAACTAGTTGCATCACAAAAGTATACACTTGGTTGTAATGTGCCAACTCACAGCTCACCTCAGTGAAACATTGATATCACATGGATTTCATTTGTTCAGACATTTTATTTCATCATCAGTGGCAAGCAGTGATTGGCAGAAAACCTTACTTAGATGTGTAACCCAGCGCTCACCATTAAGCCAGGCACATTTTTCACGTGACCAGATTACATACAACATCAGTAGTAGATGCAAGCAGATGCAATGTCATGCCAGGCAGCGCGATTCCTGCCACGCTATTTAAGCGATATTCACAAGTCTGGAGAATCTCAGCGCTGACAGGCTTTCGTCCTGTCGGATAGTTTGATTTTTTCAGAAAGAAATGGCAGAAGTAACCTAGACACGACGACAGCCCCTCCTCATGGGTAGACAAGGGTGAATAGCGCAGGTTGAGAATATTGTCTCGTTTACTTGTGCGAGTAAATGGCAAGTAAACCCACAACCAAACTCCAGCGAGTAACTTGTAGGGCAAAAGTGACCCTGATGCCAAGTATTCCCGGCTACGGTTTTACCATTACATTTACACAACGAGAAGCACATTAAACTCTGAAAAGAGCACTCGCTGTACGTCAGCTCTATAGGCAAATCTATTTGTTGTTAGTCATGATGTCAAACTTAACAAAAACCAAGTTGGCAGCATGAGTAAAAACTACTGCCCAAAAGGACACAAGCAGACCTAAATATTAACTGAACCTCAAGTGCAAGAGCTTACCTGAATCTGCGGTAGACAACCTTCAGGTGCCTCAGACGACCAGTGCCAGTCGTGTTCCGCCTCTTTGCCTTAGCACTCCAGTTGTCTATGGGAGAAACAAAACAGATTAGACCACCTATACAACACAAATGCAGGGTATTATAATCACATTTGGGAAGATCTGAACAGTATATAGAAGCAGAGAAGTTGCATGAAGTGGTCGGTGATTAAAAAACGCACAATTTGTTTATAACCATTACGATTTCACGAGACCAGGGAACGTTGCATACAATTTTCAAGTTACTTACACTTTCTCTTGCGCTTTTCGGGATAGCCACACTTTCCACAGGTGGACTTCTGCAGATGGTAGGCTTTGGATCCGCAACGCCGGCACAGGGCGTGCGTCTTGTTACGACGCTTTCCAAAGGAAGATGTTCCCTTCGTCTGAAACACGTGAAACCATTAGGTTACGAAGAAGAACCTCGTTGAGACAACATGTACGTCTCAACGAGTCGTGTCTCAGTAACATAGTAAGAATCATTGAAATGTCATATGTTCAGACATTTGTGTTTAAAACATCATTGACACGCCTCTAGATGCAGCCTTAAATTTCCCTCTGGGATGAATAAATTGAATGATGAATGATGAATAATTTCATTCCTTCATAACGTAACATAACATAATCAGAAATCTACAAGCACGTTAGCAGCCTAGCATTTTACGCTATAGATCAAAATTTAGCACCAAGCTACTGAAATAAGCGGATGGTAACAATTGAGAATGTAACAAAATTCAAGTTTCATTCAAATAAATAGTTCCTCCAAACGACAACCATAACCAATACGTAGCAAACAATCTAATAATCATATAGTATACAATGTTCATTAAAGAGATGTTAGAAGATATTGTTCTGCAAGTGTGGCTTCGTACCATGTTCTTCCTGTAGCTAAGGGAAAAGAGGAAGAAACAGGAAGTGGTGCCGCATTAAACGCTATCCGTAGTATTTCCGGTGTAACACAAAAATAATCCCCGAATTGTAAAACGAATCTGAAACGTTGACCAAACATGTTGGCCTAGGCCTAAAACAACGAACAGGCCAACAATAAATAATAGAAGATTTTTGACCAAGGTGTGCATAATCAGCATTTAGATGCTATCAAATTCTAAGTGTGGCTTGGGAATATTTGAGAATTTTGTAGCAAAAATAAGTATTATTTCTGTTGGGTATTTGTACAATAAAACAGTTAGTAATGGCAGACTGGTGGTGGCAGCTCCCACAGCATATTCTTCTCTGTCTGTTGTACAATATAAAACAAATAATGCTTGAAGAGTGGATTTAAATGTAACCAAGTAAACATAACTTATACTTCATAAAGTAAATGTAAAATGCAATTATTATCATATTCAATTCAAATCAATAAACAAAACATAAATTGCCTGTTGGGTATTTGCACAATAAAACACGTAGTAATGGCAGACAGTTGGTGACAACAGCTAACCACATGAAAAACGAACTTTTACACACATACAAGTATTACAATTACAAAACATGGCTTATTTTACATCAAAACACATCCAGAGTTAACAAAAATATAAACAATCAAAATACACTCACGGAAATAAAACGCATGAACCATAATTAGCAACAAGTCGGACTACTGCACACCACCAACTTAGGCCGCCTACGCACTGCATGACTTGAAAGTGGTCAGATTGTTGTACTGCACACAATAAACGACTTCAAGACACTCGGTGTCTTGAAGTCGTGGGTTTGGGTTGAAACACATTACAAGATGTTTCAAGTAGTCCATGGGCTGAGACCCAATGTGACATACTTGTAAATACCTTGGCAAATTCTAGTTGTGATTTTTAAATTCCTATACATCCCTAGATTATGTTTTGATATGATAGACCTTGCTGACTGGCAGACTATTAGTGGTTATTACCTCTTAAAGGACTGCTGTCATTCAAAACCAGGGAAGTGCCTTCCCTGGAAATCACCTGGGGTGTGTCTAGACTACTGGCAACCTATAGATACTTGTAATGAGCCCCTAAGTAGTGTTTGAAGTAACTAGTATCTAATACACAGCGATATTTAAGCTACTTTTGTCTTTTTTAATTTAGGATACGTAAATATTCTTTATACTATGAATCATTTTTTTCCCAATACCTTATTCAATTTGTGTAGAGTAAAGTATATTGCTTTATAGTGAAGGAAACACATTTGTGTAATCATTTATATGATTTTATTGCTTCACATAAATAATAACAACATACTCCACACAGGTCCCTCAATCCTGCATCTCGGAATCGTTTCCCCAGAATAGAAAGTAGATTGCAAATGGTGTGGAACACCCCCATCCTGATGACAATGTTTTTGAACTTGTCATGCTTCCACGCTATTTCTACTGCCTTGGCATAGAGTGCTTGGTGAAACACGCAGACGATTGTCTTTAACTGTAGGGACTCCATGATGCGTCCTGTCTAGTTTAGAATCTTGTACACAGTAGACAGTTCTGTAGCAGGAGCATTATTTGTTGACAGGTAGCTCACAGTGTCCAGAATTGTAGGTGATTTCAGTGGTTTGGGGCTGATACTCTCCTTATTTGGTTATTTGACTTGGTGACTGTAAGCATGATCCTTTTAGGTGCACATCCAATTACTTTTTCCTGGACAGTTATGGTGTTGGCTCGGTGAGAAGTTCCTGCTCCATTAACTGTTTCCTCTAGCCACTCTATGTTGTCATAAGCCGGTGTTGAACGCATTTTGACAAATGTTTGCTGGTCGTGGCATGTCGTCCCTTAACAGTTGCATATTCTGTAGACACACTGCTGTGTCAATCTCTTTAACCTGTGAATAGGACAAATGATTCAAGGTGTACCAGTACCGGGAGTAGCATACCAGTTGTTTCCTGTCAAGGAAACAGCAAACAGCAAACAGCAGAAGTAGGTGTTTTGGTGGCTTGATTCTGCCATAAGTGACTGCAAACACCCAGTCACTGCCAAAGGAGTGTGGGATATTTTTAGACTTAAGTCATGGGTGTTACTCATCATTACGCCCTATTTTTGTTTTTGTTGAAATAATTAAAGACTGAGAAATAATAGTGACAAATAGTTTAAAAAAAGGTTCCAAGGCCATCCGCTATAGGTTGATCATAAACAGTATCAAGGATCATGCATTTTTGCTCTGTGTTAGTTGCTCCATGGACCAGCTCAATTTGCTTTGACCTTGTGTTGGAATACATCTTTAATCATTGCACTACTTTGACTCCATTGTTGGCTGAGATTCTTAACCCGAAGAAAAGAAGAACACTGTGAAGTTTTCTGTTTTGGCCCTGGAAGAAAATCCTCCACATGAGGTGGCAAGTCGCTTGACTCTTTCAGATGGACTTGTGCACTCACAGTTTCCAGTCAGTAGTGTTTGCAGGAACTGAGTGATGGATTCAGGAATGATGAATTCATCTTGTTCTACATCAGGTGGCCACACTGACAGTGTCTTTCACTTTCACTGTGTTTCTTGGTTGAGTCTGGCTGATACCAAGAGACATGGATGATTGTAGTCTTCATGAGAGGTTAATTCCTACTGTATAAGAACAGTTCCTCATAGAAGATTATAGGTTAAACCAGCCATCAGCACACACACTCAGGAGCTCTGGCATGTCAGTATCTACCATCTGCTCTGCTTACAAACAGTCTCAACTAATAAACTGGTTTACTCCTTACTACATGCCACTAAAGTGGCTTTCTTCTGGGGTACTCCAATAAGACACACAAGACAAGATTGGCCAATGCACCACAGGTGTGCAGCCTCACCCAGCCCCAGAGTCTAATCAGGCTGACTTGTGCCAGATGAGGCTGCTCAAAACAGCCACCAACCACACACACATTTTTCACCAGTATTATATGTACATATTTTAACTGCATTTCTTTTCATTTCAAAACAACAAAATGTGTATGCAGATTCAAACACATTGCTTTTATTACAATTAAGAACCTTTATAAGTGTTTAGTTGCCTTTGGGTCGAGATTACATCACTGTTAATATGATACTGACTGTTTGTGTACTTTGGGGAAATTATGCAAAGGCACTAATAGGGGGAAATAACATAATAGTCATAAATAACATATCCTATAAATATGAAAAGCTGCTTGCGGAAAGACTATCATATATTAATTTACTTGAATTTAGTATAGATAAGGTTTGCCCCATGGACTATATCTGAATGCATCTTGCACTGTTCTATCAACCACACCATTGACATTTGAGAAGAGACAGGTAGGGTTCTGTCACAAGATGGTGACAGATACTACCACGTTTTTTGTGCCAGAAACATAGTTTAGATCAAAGCTGTATAAGGCAAGCTTGGCAACCCATCATTGTTTGCACGCATCAATCTTGGTTTGGTCAGTATGTATGTCAGAGGGTTATTGTTGGTCCATGCTGTAAAGGGTTGTCTCTTTAGCCAATGGCTAAAGAACAGCTCAGATTCCATTAAATGAAGCGTCAACAGCCAGAATGAATGATGCATTGAAGTCTGGATGAGCTAGCACAACACTGATCATTAGGTTATGTTTAAGAGTCTTGAATGCCACATTCAGTGGTCCAATCAGTAGACGACAGCTTTACATATCCCATTTTCTTTTTTGGTTGATGTCCTTTCTGTGTATTTCTTTGTGCCTGGTTCAGTTGTGAGTTTAAACAGTTCAGTTTGAACTCCATTCTTACAGATGATGTGACCAAGAGATGTGATTGTGGTAGAAAATGGCACTTCTTAGGCGACAGCTTCAGGATGTTGGTTGAAAGATCATCTGTATGCATTCTAGTATGCGTTCTGTATATGTTCTGTGGGTGCATATACCATCAAATCATCAGCATCACAGACTTGTGAAGATCTCATTGACTTCATCATGCGCATGAATGTAGCTGGGCTGTTTGATAAGCCTTGGGACATCCGGTTATTGTGGGAGAACATCTCCTTCTTCTGTGCTAGTTGTTGTAGAGCTTTACGCACACTTTTTTAACTTTAAGTTGGTAAAACATAGAATAATGTTTCGTCAATAAGAGTCAAACACGAACCTGTGAACAGGTTTACTGAGGAATCAACAGATTATAATAAACAGAGCTTGTCCAAGAAGCAACTCCCGCAAGATAGTGAATACAGTTTCTTATATAGTCTAATGGCTCCCTCATGTGGTGTGGCTTAAACAAAAAACCCTTCTTTGATTACGAAATGTTTAACATAGTTACACCCTATTTTCAATTTACAATACACCATTATATCTTGCTATGCTTAGTCTTCTCCTCCTCTTAGTTTTCTTTGCCTATGTAGCCAATTACTAAAATGTAGCTTTTTGATTTAATTCACCCTTTCAAAAAAAATGGAAACATTGGTATCAGCTTGGTATCCCGTTCATCAATAGTGAATACATTGGCATTAACTTGGGTCAACTTGACATCCCGTACGGTTCCCTATTGGCAACACCATTATAGTTATAGCATGAACATTTTAACACAAAGAATAACGTTAAAATTATTATTTCCCACATTTGCAGAATATGCTGTTTTTATCCTAAATATTTTCTGCTATATTCTTCATCATAATGGATCCAGCTATGGTTTAGTATTTATTCCATTCTTGATTACATCTTACTCCTAAGCTGTGTTGAGTCATGCTTGTCTTCTAGGAATAGCATGTTCTTATCAACAGTTAGTTATTCTCTATCAGTGATGGGCTCAATGGATCTGTAGTCATTCCCTACTGCCTTTTCACTGATTATTTCTAGGCTATATTGTCCTGCTATGTTGGTAACCATTCGTCTGATCAATCAATCAATCAAAGGGATTACAAAACAGGTTGCAAACAATAACAACAACAGCACCATTCCCAAGATTGTCCCCATCTTGACCAATGCTGCCTTCCATGAACTAGTAAATAGCCAATCCCACCATGATAAACTCCTAAACTTTGTCTCTCCCTGCGTGTTTCTTAAGTCTCTAAAATTGTTTAATGCATGTGTTATATTTCCATCCTTCCCTGTGTGCATTGGCATCACCCTACAACATTCGGCTCTGATGCACATGCATACTCCCTGTTCTTCAGCCAGTATTGTGTCTAAGCTAAGGTCTAACCTATTCTGAAATGTCATAGTAGAGGTGGCGTGTAATTGTTCTTGCGAATCTTTGTCCCGTTCTGTGCTCTACGCGCATTTAAATACGCACAGATCCCAATCACTTCTTTGCATTTTATCTTTAACTCACTTCTCATATCACACCTTCTCTGACCAGTTGCTACATTACATTCCCTCATGATACAGAATGGAAATATTATATCCTTTGATTTGTCATTCCCCATTACCATAAAGAGGTCCTCGCAATTTGGAAAGTATTGATTGGGCACTGTTGATCAACAATTATTACCATGAAATATAATACTGCATATCATTTCCCTTTGTTTTGGAGATATCAATGCATTGGTGTGAATGGCAATGGTTTCATTTGCAGTAGTCTACTAGCAATGTAACATGTTATGCATGTTGCCCAACGTAAAATATATTCTTCTGCCCTCATACTGTATGTTGTTTACCTGCTGTTACAAAGGTCAACAGGGAGGTCTTATTTTGGGCAAATTGTTCCTTTGGTTCCTCTGGCTGCTCTGGTTCCTCTGGCTGTTGCGTGGTTCTGATGTCATTTCTGATATCGTTCAAGGTTCTGTCTGGATCGCTTGCTCTGCTGCAGTGGTTTAGGTGGTACCACACAATCTTGTTCTGGACTGTTGGTGTGGTTGGGAACATTTGGTATGGCCCCTCTCATCTTAGTTTGTTCCACTTTCGTTTGAATACTTTGACGTAGACCCACTTTCCTGGTACAATGGTTCGGGATTCCTCCACTATTTCACTCGATCGCCCTTCTGTCTTCACCTGTTGAATTATGGCTTTGTATGGCAGTTAGGTGCAAGACATAGCTGCTCAGTTGCTGCTCTAATTCCATTGTAGCGCCCCCTGAAGAACGGCACTGGCATGGGTAGGTGTTAGATTAGTTGGGTTAGTTTGCATTCTCATACTCATTAGTGCAAGCAGTGCACTCCATTCCCTTCTGCACATATCTTTGCTATTTTGGCTTTCAGGCTATCGTTATCTCTTTCTACCATTAATTATGATTGTGGGTGATAGATGCACCAATGTGTCAACGTCTTTGTCTTATCCATAATGAATGCGTTATCATTTTAAGGTGTTTACAAAGTGTGTCCTGTTATCGAGCTTAATTTGTCCTTGGAAATACTAAATGGATTCTGGATATTCTGGATTGTCAGCCGGTATAGCTTCTACCCACCTGCTGTATCTATCATATCATTACCAACATATATCTTTTTCCTTGTACTCGTTCTGTCATATCTACATAATTAATCATTATGTGTTGGAAAGGCCCGGAATGGCGGAATGTGTCCTATTGGTACTGAAAATGTTTTTCTGTTGTAAGCTGCACGTTTCGCAATTTGCTAGGGCGTGATCTGCCATTGTTTCCAGATACAGTGACAACTTTCCCCCTGTGGAGGATTTTCTTCTGGTGCTGATATGGAGAAAGCTTCACATATAGCATCCTTCTTTCTTCAGGTTAAGGGTTAGTGTCCCAAGAGCGGTTCTTTCCATTTTGCCTATCCAAGCCAACTTTTATGCTCCCTAGCTTTGACACGATTGTTTCTTCTAATCTTCAAGCCCTAGTGCATGACCTTGGAATTTCATAACTTATTCATCATAATTTGTCACCATTATTTCACAGTCTTGGATTTTAATTCTGCTTTTATCTTATAGTAAATAGCTATATGTGAAATGATATCATGGTTGTCAGGCTGTTCTGTTCTTTTGTGTCTGCTTGTGTTTGGATACACCTATTAGTGCGCGTCCTGTGTGAACATTTTCTTATGTTTCAGTCGCCTCCGGGGATAGTGGGGGTCGCCAGTCTCTAGCATTTTGGGGGTCGCGGGCTGAAAGGATTGGGAACCCCTGGTCTAGGCCATGCGCATCTTTTATCAGTGTATGTAAGAGAGCCACAAAGTGACCCTGTGGTCCTCACCACAACCCCGAATGGGGGCCATCTTGTATTTTCCTGGCACTACTTTTTAGCCTTCCTGTTTTCGAATTAGAGATAACAAATCTGCGGTTGGCTCTGATATTTCCTCTTTTAGTATTGCCATGGTGACCTCTCCCATTGCTGCCTGTCTAGCTACACTGTCAGCAATGATAATCCATTTGGCTATCAGAGTGTTGGTTTTTTGGTGTGCTGGGAATTTTATAATTGCTAGCGCTGTGGGTAGTTGCATAGCATCTAATAATTGGGATATTGCTGGGCCACTAGAAACCCCTGTTATTGCCGTAAACGCCACATACTCTGTCCGCATATGCTGAATCTGTATAGATGTTTGCCTGCCAATCCTTTGCCAGGATGCATTTATTTATGCTTGTTGTGCCTGGTTGTGCTTTGAGAAACACAATGGTCTGTGCTGTACAATCATGGGGTTCCCCATTGGTTGGGACCACCATTTTTGATCCCGGATTGTTCGTCGCGCAGCGTTAAATGTTGATTTCTGGTGCTGATAGTATCACTTTGTACCTGAATCAGTAGTGATCAGTAAAGTGTGTAGCTGTGTGACATGTGAATGGCGACTATCCTGGTCCCATTGTGAGTGTGGCTTGCTTTTTAGTATGTAAATGATGCTGCTGTCAATCCCTGATAGCATGGGGGCTGCCTTTGTTCCACCAAGTCTAACTTTGTGCTAAAGTACACCAATGCCTGTTTTGGTGTTGGGGTGTCTTGCATTAACGCTGTGTTGGCGTAGCCTGCTCTCTCAGCTACATAGAGATGAAATGGCACCTCTTCTGCTTCTTGGTTCCAAAGTAGTACTGCTTTGTGGTAATTTTGACCTGCTGCTTTTATCATTGACAGTGTGGTATGTTAATTAATAATGTGTGTGGGTCTGGTACCACCAGAGTTTCAACGTTTACCACCACATTTACTATTTGCCATGCACTCGTTAGTAATTGTCTGAGTGTGGCTTTTTTATGGGACATATTGGGGAGTTGCATGGGCTTTGTGTTTCAATTAGAACCCCTGCCTCTATCAATCCCTCAATAGTTAGCTGTATCCCTTCGATTGCGGGTGATGTGAGGGGGTACTGCCACTGATATGGTAGTCTGGCATCAGGTCTTACTTGTATGTGTGTCTGCACTGCCGGTTTTACCAGTCCTACATCTGTCTTATACTCACCTAGGGGTTGCATGACTGCTGATTTTTTTAAGTCGACTTTTCTATCAATGTCATTGACATGACGTTGACTGGTCATCGATGACGTCATCACACGTATGCGCACAAAAAACACACCGAGACAGAAGGACTAGAAATTAGTAACTTGTATTGACAAGATCTCTGTTCTGGCAGACAACCAGATCATTACATTAATCCCTTACAGTATATATAGTGCAGATTCAGGCCTGTCTACAAAAAAGTAACAGCAACAGGCCTATTATATTATGTAACAAAAATATATATTACAACATTCAAAATGTCCAATTCAGTGTCAGCAATTACATGGGGAAAAAACGAACAGGAACATTCATTTTGCATAGGCCTACAATTCAGCAGAAACATGACTATAAGGAGTTCAGTTTTAACCAAAATATACACCTTAAATTGTTTGATAGAACTCAAATTGAACTGCGCAACGAAAGTTGAAATCTACGCCCAGTACAACAAAATAAGCAATTCCGCAACATAGAATGGGCCATTTGGTCAACTTTTACAACCCTAACCCTAACCCTAACCCTAACACAGCAATACGGTTCACATGGCTAGAGAGCATCCTTTAAATTGTAAAATAAACTGCAAATTCAAGCCTTTAATGCATACCTTGCACACCACAAACTTTACCCATCAATAAAACTAACCCGCTTATGATTTTCCATCGTGGGAATGTGCGGAGTTGAGAAATAATCACTGACCTCCTCGGCTCCATTGGTGTAGCGATCCGCTTTCCTCCCACTTTCATAGTGGGGTCCGAAAAGTTGCTCAAAATCAACTATTTTTTTCACCATTAGCAGCTCAGTAACAGTGCTATTTATTTGGTTTGTTAAGTATTTCCATACACATGGCGTGTAAGTCTGTGTTTGCTGTGGCAAAAACTCACAACCTGCTGTCTTTTCCGCTGTCGCCATATTTGTGTGTGAAATTGCGTGACCAAAGACTAGTGGACGTCTCCTGGCAGGGTTTGGTAGTAACGGTTTGGTAGTAACGGTTTGGTAGTAACGTTGACGCGTCAACTAGTCAGAGCAACACCTACTTTCAGCGTAGCTGGTCTGGTATTTTCTACAGCGGTAGCAAGAGTTCTTTATTGCTTTGCAAGCATTCTTCATTGTATGGTCAATAGTGTGTCTGTCATCCAGTAGGATGTTGTGGGATATTATTAGAATGAAGTCAGCGGTGTGACTCAGCGTTACGCCTGCACTAGAGGCTGATAGATTAGAAAAGATAATCGTGTAAAAACTAGGGACAGCAGAATTGGCCCAGATAGGCACAATAGAAAGCACAGCCTCATGTGACGGGGCGGCACCTCGATCGAACACGAATGGCTTACCCCAAGCAGGCCACCCAAACAAAGGAGTGCAGATTTTGGTTTCCTCAAATGCCGGGCAATTTATTTAACATTTGCAGTACAAGAAAACGCTGAGATAAAACAAAGAGGGTTTCCAGTAGAGGTGCAAGCCTAAACAGGTACTCCAACAAATCAAACTAAATAATAAATCAAACAGAATAAATCAACACAAAACAATCAAAACCAAATCACTACAGTCAATCACACGAATTGAAAATACTACATAATCATAAATAAAACAGCAAACAAAACACGCCCAATCCTCTACATAGCAGCCCTGTATGCCCAAAGCGTACTGGAGTAACCCCCCCTATATTAAGGAGTAAACACAAAGCAGGTTAATACATCAAAGTGGTGAGATAACGCAGAATAGTCATCTGGGTAAAATCGTCACGCACACATAAGCACTCTCGGGACCCACGACGCAGCACACCACCCAAGCCTGAGTGGGTATACCGGTGTAGGCTGCCGCCGCCGGGATCCGCAGTCCGGTGTAGCAGAACACTCCCGATGTACGGGGACAATCTGGGCTTAGCCGCAGCAGCCACGGCCAACGGCCGATGAAACCAGGGTCCACGTGGTGGACGCGACTATCTCTGGTGCCCAGCAACCAAGCAGCAGCCGACAGGTTGCCTGCACACAATACCATGATTTTAAACTGGGGGATAGGGAACATACACTCCTGTATTTTCAGAGCGTATCCATGTACCGACCTGTGCGGAGGAGTTTCGTCCTAACCCAAAGGGTGCTGTAGCCCCCCGTGGAGTCGTCTTGTCGCAGACCGAATACGCCCGCAAGTCACTTCCAACGAATAGGTCCTTA
>OMNS01085245.1:0-17891 GCA_900303225.1 Laemonema laureysi
CAAGGGGTGGTGGGGGGTTGGGGGGTGGTGGTGGTGGGTGGAGCTGGAGTTGACCACCACCACCACCCAGGGCTGTTAGTGGTGGTGGGAGAACTTGTGGTGGTGGGTGGAGCTGTTGTTGTCCACCACCAAGGGTAAAAGGCAGTAGTGCCATATATTGAACGTTTGCGTCTCTGCGCAATCAGAGGAGACCTTGTGGTTTGAGTTCCATTTGTGGAGGTCAAGGTGATGGTGCTTCTTGGAAAGTCTTCCACGACCAACTCAAACCCAAACACCCCAGTGTATCCTGTGAAATTGTAGAGTAGGGTGCAATTGCCCTGATAATATGAACATGAAGAAGTTAGATTAAGTCAATTAACGTGGTGTTGAGTAAGATATGTTTTTACCAACCTCATGCAGGTAGAAACCGTTGGGTTGATTGCATGTAGCACAGTCAGTGTTAGGGATGGTTCCATATCTGCATATGACTTGATCACCATCAGGGTCAACTGTCATTAGATGGTATGATCTTGGGCAGTTTGAAGGAACTCTATTATCAGAAGTAAGTACAGAAATGACAATTAACAGCTATAATAATAATAATAATTGTTATTGCTGTGATTGTTGTTGATTGTTGTTAGTATTCATATTATTTTATTATTTTAAGATTAATAATTAATTCATTTTTTCTTCTATCTATCATTTTTCTTCTTTCTTTCTTTCTTTCTTTATTCTATGTTTAGGAGTGCAAAGTTCATGGCAGTGAAGTGAGGGTAAACTACACCACTAAAGCTTCTCCAAGTAAAGATATTTTAGCGATTTCACTTCTTTATCGTATCGTATAATTCACCTTGATTAATACAGAGTTCATTCGGATTGATATGTGACGGCCCATAGATCAGGATATGGTAAAGATGTACCTCAGGAAAGGCAGAATAGCATTATTTGGAGAGTTGTTTGGCTGCCAGGTGTCAGATCTTCTTCTCAAGTCAACATGTGTGAATAGTCTCCAGGACCCCAGGTTATTAACATTGTAAATCCAACAGCAGCTAGCTTTCCTATTATATAGAGACAAAGTTGCAGTTAAATAGCAGAATACATACCTGTCAGTAGTAGCTCTTGAGCTACTACTGACAGGTATACATTTTTACATCACATAATGAATTTATATCAATTATTTCTACAAAACCTAAATATATTTGATGAGCATTACAGGGCCCCTATTTTCCCACCAGGTGTGAGTGTGATTAGCGATTACAAACTGTTTTTGTCATGTTGTCATGTGACTAAAATTGTCATTGACATAGTGACATCACACATGGGAGTGCCCAATCAGATGTATGATGACTAGATCGGTCTACCAGCCTACTCAGTGAACTGTACCAATAGGTAGGCTTATCTATCCATCGTACATGTGGGTGGACACTCCCACTTACAATGTCACTATGTCAATGACAAATGGCTTGTAATGGCAAATCACACTCACACCTGGTGGGAAAATGGGGGCCCTTTTACAAATATTTTAATTATGAGAGAAAATCACCTCATTTCAAAGGGATCGTCAGTGGAGAAATATCTGGACACCACTATTTCCGTTTCGCACCAACCATTTGTATGGGGTGGTGAATTTGTGCTACTGTCTATAACACCACTCTCTGATCTAAAAGTGTAGCCGCAGGTACCACTATAACATCTCCAATCTAAATAGGTCTGGCAGCCTCTGTAGGTTTGTCTGAAATGTAGATCCACCTGTGAAGAAGACTTCAGTGTTACATTTGTTTTAACTTGACCTTTTATGACAATCACAGGTTTACTGGAAATAAGCATGACACCGAAACTAACACACATTCTTTAAAAAAGTGAATGAATGAAATTAAAAAATGTCAAATAAGGTTACTAGGTTGTTTCATTATCATATTCTTGGAGGGATGATGCTGCAATTGTAATGCATTCCAAAAATTCCTTCAACCAATTCTCTATATTAAAACATTTGGCTTGTGCCTCTTCCGGTTCATCAAAATATTAATTTGGCTGACAAAAAGGTCAAAGAAATGACAATGTTGGAAGTGACATCATCGTTTCTTGATCACAAAATGCAAATAACTGGGTACTGTGTTCTATTTATAAGAGATATATGTGACGTGATCAATTACTTCAGCCCAGAATCTCCTTATTGTAAGACAGTGCCACATCAGGTGGATCAGTGTACCCATGGCAGTTGTATTTTGTGTAAGTTAAACCAATGTATACATTTAAAAAAAAGTTATTATGTTGCTTGAGAATTCTTACCTGAAGTGAACCATCTGGCTTTCTTCCTTTGGGAACAAATTTCACCGTGCCTCCATAGAAGTGTGACGCAGATGCAGCTGAGATCAGCAGGAGCACCTGGACTGAGAACACCAAGTATGACGCCATGGTGCCTGAAACTCAGCTCTCTTCTCCAAAGTACACGATTCCCTTTTATACTTGCAGGATCAGTTGCTATATACCCCACCCACTACACACCATGAATTCTGGTGGACATGACATCAATCACGACAATTGACATGACCCCTCAATAGTTGAAAACTGGTTTTTCTGTTTAGTTGCTTTTAACAATAAACAATCATGTGATGCATTGTTTCCGGGAAAGCCGGGAGTGGCCCAGCTCTCTTACGTAATTTTGGTTTGGTTTTTGTTTGAGTTTTAATTTCATAGTTAAACCTGCTCTATGTAACTTTTCTAGATGTTTTCTAGATGTTCAATAGCATAGAAGATAGTGAAAACAGAATTGTTGCATACTGTGTAGAATATTTGTATTTATTCAACTTTACTTAACCAGAAAAAAATATTATTTATAATTTATTAATTAACCTTTTATTTGCCTGAAAAGAAGCGACAGTGGCGACACCAGTGCCCATTCTGAAAAGTTCTGATATTTTCAACAAGATGCACTCAGAGTGGCCGCAGAAAAAAGTCAGTGCTCTGAAAAAAGCAGCTGGGTGCAGCGTTTTCTTTCTAGACGGCCGCTTGCTGTCGCATAGGCTCTTTCCTCATTGGGAATAGTTGAAAAAAGAAGCTGGCGCTCAGAAAAAAATGCTATATGGACAAAAGCCCTTAGTGTTCCTTGAGTAAAGAATATATATAAAAATATAAATAAATGTTATTTGTTTAGCCTTGTGCTGCAGCTACAACTGCCTACTACTGCTGTGTATGGAGGTTGGGTGCAGCTATGCGGTTTTGCCAACAATTTGGCCATCCAATGGTGTTACGAGGTTTAGTCACAAGCTCTTTTTTAATACTTTTCATTGGTAAAATATTTGTAAAACCCACAGACAAACATAAAGAGTGACCAATGGCGACGATATGAATAGGGGAGACCATTCAGTCTTTTGTAGTACATGCTTGTTATGATGGCTCTTCTTTATTCACTGAGCCAGCTCAGCCGTGGAGAGTCTGTGATTGTAAACTGTAACTTCAATAGATTCAATAGAATTGTATCCACTGCCCAGTCGCACACCAAGAAAGTAAGTAAGAACTTACTAAAGGTTTACTTACATGATGGCATCATAACATCATAATGTAATTGCACAGCCCAATAACTTACACACCAAAAGCCATACTAACTCACCACTACATTGCTAAGCGTAGTGAATATGCATATTAAAGAGACTATGGCTCTGGATGGATGGTATTCAATGTGTACCTTCTGGTATTTGAAAATGAACAAAATTATCACGATTACATAATTATGTGACACTGACACATTGACACATTGCGAGGCGCTAAGCCTTCACTTTAATATTGTATTTTGTGCTACAATAGAAATCGGATATGAATTCATGAGGTCTGTAATACTCCAAATCAATCTGCATAATGTTTACTAGTTACTAAAAGTCACTGTTTTGTTGTGAATCAGCAATTTCTACTGATCCAAGTGACCCGCTTGGAACTATCTGAAGCTGCATGAACCACGTGACATTCAAGCGTTTTGACCCTCCGATGACGCCGCTCTTTCTCTCTATGGCTCTTCTTGTGTTTGAGTGTTGAATGGATTATTAGTTCATTTGTTTAATTGGTTGTATGTGTGGGTGTGGTCCCTGCTGATTGAGTTACCAGGTGGCAGCTCTGGGAGAATTTTACTATAAAATACAGTTGTTATTTTGTTAAGAAAGACTAAATGAATGAACTAAGTGTAGAGAGACTCATCTCTGATTACCAGGTGGTCTTGCTGTGCTCAAGAGACAAAGGAGGTGGTGGTAGGTGAGCAATAAAACCACATGGGGGAAGAGTGACCGAGGTCATTCGGGACTGGAGGAGATAAGGTGGCCACACTCTATGGCACAAGAAAGAGTGTGGTAAGGGGTTCAAAGGGATCGGTTGAAGACATCTGCAACGTCATTTCCTGTCGAGGGAAAGGGTCTGGTCAGGGGCTCACAGGGACCGGGTGGGGGTAGTTGATAGTATCTGCAACCATCATTTACATAGGGGGGTAGGGATCATTGTTTAAGGAGTAGCAGAGGGGAGTGCCGGTTTGCCAGGGGCAAAACTGGGTGTAACTTAGTGAGGAGGTTTAGGGGTACAAGAGCAGGATTGGCTAGGATCCAGAGGGTGGTAACCTAGGGGAAAAGTGTATAAAGGGTTTATCCTGAGGATTGAAAGGGAGGACGCTCAGCTGACCACCCTCCTTTTACTATTCCTGTAGCAAGTTATAATAAAAGACTTTCTACTTTGCCACCTCAACTCCTCGACTCCTCCTTGTTTTTGTTACATTTGTTTGTTACATTTTCACATCTCGGTTTAAAGATCAGCAGTGGGCCACACATTCTGGTCTTGTGTTTATGGTAGTTTTTGTCCTCCTTGCGCGCAGCTAGCGTGAGTTGTTATAGGCCTACTTAGTCTAAAATCTATTTGACAGGTTCCTCATACTCCAAGTAATGAAAACGTAAGTGATCATTCAAAGCCTTTCAAATCATTCAAAGCATTTGATGCTTAGTTACCCTAACCCTTGTGGCTGATCTAATTACAAGGAAGTATTTATCTGCAGAACATTCACTCGTTTTGTTTTCATGTGCGTGTACGAAAAAGAAATATGAGAATAAAGATTGCGTGACTAGGCGTTTCCAGTCCAACAAGTCTGACACCATGCAGCAATGGCATCAGGTATTAAAATACAATTAAACTATGAAAACTGTCCAAGAAGTCCAAGAACAGATGGTAAGAATGATTAGACATTCCATTGTTGGAGTGAAAGAACGAAAATCACTGTGCCATTGCAATGTTATGAAAGTATTCTGAATACATTCAGTGGCCGATGATCTGGGGCCATATTCACAAAACATTTCTTTGTACCACTAAGAAGTCTCCAAAAGTCTCCCATCAGTCTTTTCATTGTTACTCACCCTCAGTTGTGCTCCAGTGCAGCTATAAATTACAGCTTTTATCCAATCTGATTTTCCACCTGTGAGTTTTCTTGTGGGCTCTAAAACATATAGCTTATTGAGTGAGACTGAATACATATTGAAAGGTTCAATATAGCCATTTTTTCTATATGCATCATCGTTTTTAAAGTAATGTAATGTAATGTAACCGAGGTCCTGGTTGCGGGTGGATGTAAGGCATGAGGAGCCACGTCCTGCAGGGATAGCCACTGTCCCGCACCAAGTGACCTCCAGCTGGGACATGATGCCTCTCAAACAGCAGCCTCAGGCAACTCTCCTGTAGGATCTGGGAATCATATGTTGCACCTGGCCACTTGGCAACAATGTCAAGAATATTATTATAGTTAGGGTCAAAAACACCTGTGTGTTGATTTCTGTTGAAAATGTGTGTTCATCTTGTGATTAATTCGGACACGTGTCCCATCTATAGCACCAACTACACCAGGTAGTCCAGTTATGGCCATGAAATGGGCTTGTTTCTTTGTAGTTGGCGAACATCAAGAGAAAACCGTATGAATTGTCGGATGATCTGAGGTCTGGAGAGGGCATTTATTTTTTCATGTAATATTCTACTGACAGATGACTGAGATTTACCTAATTTGTTTGTGCTGCATAGCTGCATTTCCGTAGCGTAGTTCTTGTATCTCCGGTGTTATTGGGTTGTTTCTGTTTGTTGATGAAGTGACTATCCCTGACTAGCTGTACTATGATATAATAACCTTCGCGATTGAGGCGATACATTTTTTAAATCACAGTATCATTAAATGTTTCTAAAATGTTAATGTGATTACAAGGCGGATTGCTGGCAGCAGCCGTTTTAGGATCGTTTGTGATTTGGTCTTAGTGACTTAGGAGTCCTCTTGACTGCTACTTTTCACAGATTTAAGAGCTGGTTTTAGTGCTAAAATGCTTTGTGAAATACTCATACCAAAAATGTGGGAGTCGTAAAATTAGGACTGCCATTATTTTTGATGCTCATTATTTTCAAGAGTTTCTCCTAAATCAGCAAGTTGGGAGCAACTTTTAGCCTTAAGAACTTTTGTGAATACGGCCCGGGTCACTATTGATTGAAGGACAGAACAACAATTTAGTGGTATATAATATAGTGGTTTCTGTGGTTCCTTGTTTGGTTCCTAGCTAGCATGAATTGTGATAGGCCTAATTTGTCTGATTTCCTCATACTGCAAGTAATGAAAACATAACTGATCATTCCATGCAAGTATCTGTTTATATACACAGAGTTGTCCTAACCCTTGTGGCTGATCCAATTACAAGGAAATATTTATTTGCAGATCATTTCTAGTTTTGTTTTCCATATGAGAATTAAACAAATAATTGTGTGACTAGGTGTTTCCAGTCCCACAAGTCTGACAGCATGCAGCAATGGCATCAGGCATTCAAATTACAGTATGACATGTCAGAGAACAGATGGTATGAGTAATTAGACATTCCATTCCATTGTTGGAGTGAAACAATGAAAACCACAGTTCTCTCTCACTAGTATTGCAAGTTTATGAAAGTATTCTGCATATATAGCATACTGTTAGCACATACATTTGCAGTAAGTCTGGTAGCTTAATGATTAAGCATAATTGTTGGGCTAGAAATGATCAGAAGACTGCTTACTGGAGCAGGTGGCACAATTACACTGATGGCAATATTGAAGGAAGACTCAGACAACGGATAAGCACCCTCAGCAGTCGAATCTCATGCTGTTTTTTTTTTCATTTGCCTGTGCAAGATTAGCACGCTTGTGCTTTGGTTTAGCAGGACATTGGTCATAGTCCCCATTCGCCCCATAATAGGAACTGTGTCTAGTTTAAAGCTGAAGGGTCCTGTTTCTCCCACCATTCACACTTTTCATTGAATTGCTTTCTTTTCTCTGCAACCAATGCAATGCAATGGCTCATTGTCACACTGTGGTTTAATGTGAACATCTTCTCCACATTGGAAGCAGTAACCAGGTTTTGGTCTGAGGGTTGAATTTTTCTGCACAGGTTCAGGTTTATTTCACCTCACACTACAGAATTTGATCAGAACCGTAAGTCCTAAATATTAAAGATGTTTGATATTATCAGGGCTGCCCCATCCAAACAAGGTCATTAATTCAATGGTGGCACCCTAGAACCTAAAAAACGGTTTAGAAAACAATACATTTAATGCTGGTTAAATTAGTACATTAATAATGGCTCCTTGACACTCTTTTAAAAGGACGTTTAAGTAATCCCTTTTGTTAGTTGTTGTTTGCTTATTGCGTTTACTTTCAGACGCTATTTTAACAAAGATGAGCTCATGCACCAACTGTGCGGTGACGATGACGACTTACCATACACCAGGCACTATTCACCTAGAGGCCATATTGGGGAAACCTTCTAGAATCTTTGGAAACCATGACAACCCAATAAATTATTTTCTCCATTCCATTTCCTTACTCAGGTAGCATTTTAAATGCATTTGGATTGAGTTTTTATGTTTTGTTGGTTTCCCCAAGATTCTAGGCTTCCCCATTCAAACTAACCAATATGGTGCTACTAGGTGGCTTCTAGTCACGCCATCCATGGGCTGAAAGACCACAATTAATTCATCCACATTGTACATTCATTCAGATTTCTTTCTTAAATATTGCATTATTAAATGTGTACTAAAATAAAGTGAAACTGGTTCATAACACACTTCAAAATCTTTTTACCACAAAAATATAGAAGGAAATGCCACACTACACAACCCAGCACCTCCCGCACGAACACATGCACCAGACACCACAAACGTAAAATGTTGTTGTTGCCGTTGGAATACAGCCAGTGAGGGCTTGTGTTACATCTCTGTAGATTATCTCCTTTTACTTTTGCAGTGGAACAGTTGACGCGTGAGCTTTAAATAAAAGGCGTGTCTTTGTTAAATGAATTGCATAAAGGAAAAGCAATAAGGAAATTAATGTGGAAAACAACTAATTAAAGGGATTATTTAAATGTCCTTTTAAGGGTGTTAAAATGTACAAATTTAACCAGCATTAAATGCATTTTTAATCCAACTTTAAATGTACTCTTTTAAGTGTCTATTTAATACTTTTCCCCCCATCATTTGTTTAATTTAATGTGCCATAAAAAAAGCATATTTGATCATCGATCAAAGCATGTTGTCTTTAAATGGGTAAGTGATTAAACATTCATTCTTTCCGTGGCACAATTCGTCCTCCACAGCACACACATCACAATGCTTTGTGGGCTATGGCTATTACAGGAAGGAAATGTTTGTATGTGTGCATGCGTGCTTGTGAAATAACACCTGGGAATGCAGTCCGTTCCACAAGTTAAACAACATGATAGCATCAAGCATTAAAATAGTAAATGTTGGAAAGAGCCTTTTTGTAATGCATGCGCTTTGTGTAGTGTTGTATCATCTCTGTGCATGGATTGTAAACGTTTGATTGACACACACAATAGATGGGTTTGCCGACACGTGTACAGAGCATGTTATACACGTGTGTTGTAGGTTACTTGTACTTGGCTGTGAATGACAAACAATGACAAAAGGATACAGGCATCCTACCTGCTGATTTGTTCATTATTTGAAGCCTCTAGCCAGGATTTTAGTTGGGACAGAATTGTTCCAACTTGCACAAATTCAGCAAAGATACGATTGGTAGCACTGTGTTTAACAGTTCAACCATATCGTTATTTTGCTAAAAGAATGCTGCTGAATATTGTTAATTCATCATAAATCTTTTGTTGCCCATATTATGTATTGCTTATGGTCTACTGTTAAAATAACTAGCCTAATCAACCCTATTCCAATGAAGAAGTTGTTTTCTAATTCTTTCTCACTCTGAAAAACGAGAATACACATTCATACACTTAATACCAGTTATTTAATGTACTTATTTACTAATTTTATGTATATACTTGATCATTTCATAATGGCAATGTAATTTGCATGTTTCTCTACAATGTATTTGTCCAACTCTCCAACTGACAGGATGGACCGTGACGGTGGTGTGGTCTTCAAGTTGTCAACCTTGACACACATGCAATCTCTTTTCCATTTACTCTTAAATGATTGTTGAAACAAATCATCTCTCTTTGTAAGAAAGTAAGCATGATTACAGCAGTTATACAGCAGATAAATGTAGCAATGCTGTGTTTGTGGTTATAGTACAGCAATAGTAGATCTGTTTTGTGATTCTGTACTTCTATGTACCTGGGTAACCTCAGCCCTCACACTCTGTGATCAGAGTTTGCCTGTCCTCGGTTTTTGACTTCCTTACATAGGCGGCGATGACACCAGCCAACACTAGAACTGTTAAAGTGAATAAGCAGCCAAGGACAGCGCTGCTTGTATTCGAGCTAAGCAGTGCCTTCAATCTCCCAGTTCCAAAGTTTGTCCGAGGATCTGAGGAATTCACTGAAAGGCAAAAACGGAGAAAAAAAGTCAAAATGATGAATTGGTTTTTAAAGGGAAGAAAATAAATCAAGGTCTTTTATTAATAAATCGATAAAGGACCGCAGTGTGGAGTTAAGTTTGGATATGTGTCAGACAGACAGACATATGGTCTGGTACTAGGCCTTGTGTCCTGTTATGTCCTCCGTTCAAGTAGCACACCCCCCCCCCAATCACCTTCTCTGAGCAGCTTCAGGGGTCCCGTGGTGATGGAGTGGCTGGCTGTCTCTTTAGAAAGGGCTCTCTTGCGTCTTTGGGGATGCTTGTTCACACAGCCCTGGGCACATCTTGACATGGGATCCCCAGTCTCACACAGGATCACAGAGCAGGTAATGTATACCTAAAGTAGGCAGAAGTCACATACATGGCTGTGGTGCGTGGACGCTGTGGCTCAGAAAATTAAAGACTTGAAGGAGACTAAATATATAGAATAAATTTCTTAGTTTACCTGATCAAAGTCTCCAACAAATTTAAAGGACTGGAGCTCAAAGTTGAAGGAAGTTGGATCTGATGCATAGACTTCAAAAGTGTCATCCTTTACACACCTTTATGCAAAATTGAATACATGCGAATAAAATAAACAACAGGCTTTTGCTTGAGGAAATTCAATTGGTTTAACCAAAACATGGTGGTTTACCCATTTTGGATTATGTAATAGAAGACGCTGTTCTCAGGGTTGTCATCTGGAGTGGCTTTGCAGGACTCGACAAACAGGGTAATGTTTGGTAGGTCAGACACAGCCTGGATTCCCATAAAAACCTTATCCAGCAGCTTTACCTCCACTGGATAGGCATCCGCTTCTATGCTGTCAATAAAGCTGGAGTCTTTGAACATCCCAAAAGTGTAGCCAAAGCTGCCAAAACCGGACTCGGTAAAAACGTAGTCTGAATTGTGGAGCTGGTAACTGCTGGAGATGCTGATGGTCTTTGGAAACTGACAAGAGAAGCCAATCTTGACCTGCCTTCTGCGGGTAATGATGGCGCTGGGCAGCTCAAAGGAGTTGATCTCATTCTTGAAAATTAGGAAGTTACCAGTGTCCTAAATTAGACACAAATTGGGAAGAAAAGAAAAAAAGTTTTTGTGGTCGAATAATCCTTGGTGGTATGAGTGAATAATCGACTATTCGTATGCGCCAACAGGGCCAGAAATGAACACCTTGCAGGTGCCGTATGCGGTAGAAATCTTTGTGGCTCCATTCTACCGTAAACACGTTGGAGGTGCCAAACAGCAAACAATCATAGTGTATATTGTTGCTGCAGCCGATATTATCCATCAATTGCCCTTACAAGTTTGTGATCTCTCGTCTCCCTCACATATTCTAATTGCTATTAATTTGTCACCGCCAGTTTTCGTTTTGTTAGTTTGGGTTTTATATTTATTTACTGTACTATACTGTACTATACGTACTATAAACAGAGCACACGTAGACTGCGTAGTACTTAGTGCTACCTCCTGCCTATTATTTCCCCATTCATCGAACATCGAGTAGAAGATATTGCCAATGTTCACCACTCACCGATGCGTTTGTTGCTTGCTATAAACCAAAGTAGTAGACAGATTTTCTACAAAAGTGTTGAAAATATCACTTTTAAGATGTGTTTGACTACAAAACACCTGATATATGTCCCGTGTCTTAAAAGTAATATTTTGAAGATTTGCAAAAAACATTTGCACCGCCCGAAATACACTGGATTATCGCAAGCAACAACCGTCATATTGGTGAGTGGTGAACATTTATACATCTTCCACTCGATGTTCGGGAAATTATGTCAGGTAGGTGGTAGAGTATGACGCAGTCCACCTGCGCTCTATTTATAAACTAACTATTCAATATGATTTGAAGCAGCGTTCCATTGTTAATATCGTTATACAGACTGGTTTTGCTTAGTTAGCGTAAAACGTCAATTATAAGCCTGGACTTCTATTTGCTTCGGTCATTATCAACACCCAACCTGTATTCGGACAGGTTTCTATTTTTCTTAGACACAGTGAAAAAATAGCATAGATTACCATGTTTAAGATCTTAGAAGACATTAACATGTTTTAAAAACAAAATAATAAAAAAATAAAAATACTAACCAAAAAACTAGTATGCAAAGAAAAAGTCCCCCAAAAAAATGAAAAATCTATTCTTGCCGCCATCAACGAATAATCGAATAATCGTTTTTTCTGTCACATCCCTAGCTGTAAAGTTTTGCAACTCTCCAATAAACCAGTTTTCAACATGTGTGTCCTGGGTGCCGGAGGAGCCCAGAAAAGCTACCTACAGTGGATATAAAAAGTCTACACACCCCTGTTAAAATGCCAGGTTTTTGTGATGTAAAATAATTAGACCAAGATAAATCATGTCAGAACTGGACGTCCCTCCAAAATTGATGAAAACACGAGAAGAAAACTTGTCAGGGAGGCTGCCAAGAGGCCTACAGCAACATTAAAGGAGCTGCAGGAATTTCTGGCCTGATGATGGTCTGATGAAACCAAGGTTGAACCTACCTTTTGGCCATAATTCCAAAAGGTATGTTTGGCGCAAAAACAACACTGCTCATCACCCAAAGAACACCATACCCACAGTGAAGCGTGGGGGTGGCAGCATCATGCTTTGGGGCTGTTTTTCTTCAGCTGGAACCGGGGCCTTAGTCAAGGTGGAGGGAATTATGAACAGTTCCAAATACCAGTCAATTTTGGCACAAAACCTTCTGGCTTCCGTTAGAAAGACGAAGAGGAATTTCACCTTTCAGCACGACCCAAAGCATACATCCAAATCAACAAAAACATGGCTTCACCAGAAGAAGATAAAAGTTTTGGAATGGCCCAGCCAGAGCCCAGACCTGAATCCAATTGAACATCTGTGGGGTGATCTGAAGAGGGCTGTGCACAGGAGATGCAATCTGACAGATTTGGAGCGCTTTTGCAAAGAAGAGTGGGCAAATATTGCCACGTAAAGATATGCCATTGACTCCTACACAAAAAGTCTGAGTGCTGTAATAAAATCAAAAGGTGCTTCAACAAAGTATTAGTTTAAGGGTGTGCATATTTATGCAACCAGGTTATTGGACTTTTTTCCCCCTAAAAGATTTCAATTTGTTTTTCAATTGAATTTTTCATCTTATAGGTCACATTAAATGTCAAATTTTTTACATCAGAAAAACCTGGCATTTTAACAGGGGTGTGTAGACTTTTTATTTCCACTGTAGGTGCCACGTGGAAGCCCCTTGTGTGGCGGGGTTCCCTGCTACAAATGACTTGCCTTATATTGACCATATCTTTTTGCTCTTTGTACATCTTGACTGACATGGCAAATGAATTAGCAAAAATCCTGAACAATAAAGTTAAATTAAATCAAATTTGTTATTTTCTCTGGGGTCAATATCAATGTAAAAATCCTACTATAATACACTTTCCACTGTTTTTTTATTTTTTTTATTTTTAACCATACCTCAAGTTTTGTGCCACAGGTGTTGAAAGACATGGTGGCCATGATATGCGTGTCATTGGAAGTCATGGAACAGGAGGGGTCATCCATCTTCAACCAGTTCTTGTCGATGCCACTCATGGACTCTTTCTCAAGGGAAACCGTCATCTGTGTCGCGGAGCACTTCACTACAGCTTTACCTGCATGAGCATTAATGAATTTATTTTTAATTAATTATGGCAAATTATAATTAACCAAGTTAATAAATGAATTATGGCTATGGCAGATACTGGGCTTGCATTGTATGAAATCTCTTTTTAAATCTATTGATTTTTATCACTGGTGTTGCAAGGTTAATAAAATATTCTGCATACCTTCAGTGGCTGATGATCTGGTCACCATTACAATGACACACCTCATTTCTGATTGGCTAAAAAATATATATATTTTTTTAAAACAAACAAACAATTGTTGCTTTTGTTATAGATAAGAAGACAACATTTTAGGTGGCAGTATCAACATAACAGACATGATACATGATACGATGACGGACATACAGAAATGTCTGGGTGATTCTGCACACCTGTGTCAGGTGCATTTGGGGACACACGCACTCACTCCACAGGAGGCAAATAACTATTCATTTGCATTTCATGTGGAATATAGACACACATACACTCATGCATCGATGGACACACACACACACACACACACACCTTTCATCTGTCTCGGCAGTGAAGCAAATGGGTACCAGCCGGTAGAGATCACTGAGAGCTGGTGTCCAGTTCAGAGTGACTGACGTGTTCCCTAATGTACCACTGGTCACCTCCTTGGTCATGTTCTGAGGACCACTGACCTGGAAGTCAGAAATCCTTCGGAAAAGATGGAAAGACAAGAAAATCAATGAATTCACACACACACACACATATATATATATATATATATATACACACACACACACACTATATGTTTTTTGTTTTTTTTGACTCTATACTAATTAAACAATGACCAGGTACACTTTACACATAAGATATTTCATTCCTATTATTGAGTGGAGTAATGGTTAAGTACTTGACTTCGCTGGCCTGGGCATGGACATGGAGCTGGAATGTATCACCAACAGAGGCCTGGCGAACGTCGCCATGGGAGACTGTTGGCAGCAGGTACTGGGGAATCACGTGACCCGCTATGCAGTTGTACAACGGAGGTAGGACTGAAAGCAAGAGATGGTGGGTTATCAGGTCACTACTAGTTTACAATGACTTCATGTCATCATAACATACAAGTACTTTGTTATACTGTAGGTAAGGTTTAATTATTTGAGTGTATCTTTTTTTTTTTTTAATGGCATGGCCATCCATCAGCTATTACGTTGTATGAGCCAATTTAGATTTTAGACTGCTCCCGGGTCATTTCTGACCAATCAGGGCATCTCTTCCCTGATTGGTTAGGAGAATTCATCATCTTGCTTGTCAATCACAGGTGAGTGAAATGCAACACATCTCAATGGCAGAGTAGGGAGGGAGGAAGCAGAAAGGTTAGTTTGGTTGTTAAGTTTCAAAATCTTTCTCTCTCCTACTGTTTTCTGCTCTCTCTTTACAACTTAATTCATTCTCTTTTCAACTTTCATTCATGAAACCAAAACTTGGGTTGCTGTTTGTGAGCATAAGCGTCTTACTCTGCAGTGTAAATTGGAGAGATATTTGGCTGAAAGGGGTTGAGTGAATGTCAGAGTGAATGTTGAATGCTTTTCTTTCGGAGGAGGATCCATCGTCATAGGTCAGATTGACATCTTTTTTGGGGTGGTCTTCAAGCACCAGCTCAAACACATGGAGCCCGACACCTAGTAGGCCTGTGGCTTTGATTGTGCACTCATTCTAGTGAGGTGAAGTATCAGAGGAAGCCAATCAGTAATATTAAATACCGTTCATTCCAACCATAAAGCGTTCTTGTTTCATCATTTCGATCTATTGTTTTCTAATTAGATTACCTCATCCAGAGTAAACTTTGAATCCAGACTTTTTGATGCAAAAAGGCATCGCACATGGTCTCCATCCGGATCATAAGCCAAAAGTTGAAGCTTTGTGAAACAATTCTGAGGTACCCTACAAAGTATGTACATACAAACACACAATATCAAGAAGCATTTTTGGGATTGTTTTGGATAATTAATAGATTTTCATATAGTACAAATTTGGGGATTTTTCCAGCCGGTTCGAACGTTGTCAGTCGATTGAATGGACGTTATCAGTGGTTATCAGCCCCATAGCTATGGGTCAGTAGGTGCCTACTCTACCTACCAGTAGGTTCAGTCTGGTTGATCAGTGACAAAGACTTTTTAAACTGCTAAAAGAGCGACTAAGGAGTGGCAGAATGATTTCAAATTAATATTTGGTTGCATTGTTAGGAGAAACCCTAACCCTAACCGTAACCCTAACCCTAACCCTAACTAAACATCATATACTGTACATTCACTGAACAAATATTCTGATAGGTAGAGTAGGCCCTTACATAGCTATGGGGCTGATAACCACTGATAACATCCATTCAATCGAGTGATAACATTCGAAAGCGGGTGGATTTTTGTAAGCATTATGTTATCGAAAGAAACGTCATTGCAGTACAGTTGAGGAATTGAAGCTTCAATCTGTAATTGACTTTCACATTGTTTGCTTGTTATACACATCCTATGCTTTACATTCTTTGTTTTCATAATGGCGAGTCACCATATTGGTCAAGGTTTTTGTTTTACAAACGGGTTGACTCTTGATATGAGATCACATATTATGTTAACATGTACCGTAAAGATGCCACTGTTGCAGTGACAGGACATTTGTTGTAGGTGTGTGTGTCTGATCGGTATCCCAGGTCCAACTTTCCCTCAGACGTCCAGTCTGATTTTCCATGAGCATTAGGTGGCCAACAGCAACCTGTGTCTCTAAAACAATGAAGAACAGGAACACATGTTGAAATAGTTGTTGTCAAAGTAAACCTCAAATTCCAAAGAACGATTTGAGACATTAAAGATATACTGCAATATAGTTGGCTAAATAAAGAAAACAGCAGAGATAATATGAAATAATAATGATGATAATAATAATCATCCTCATAAATCAACGACAATCAGTAACATTTCTTGGCCATTTATTTAGATTAGTTATTTGACAGGTTACAACAATGTATGAATTATTACTTGTGCTATATTGCTTTATTCATGACATTTTTAAAAAATAATTATTGTGTAGGAAAATGAAACAACTTGCAATTGAAACTCCTGGGATTCCTAGATGCACAAGCGGAACAAACTGAAACGCTGAAGACATCAACTTTGGCTTATCTGAAGACATTGGCTTACCTGAAGACATTGGCTTACCTTAAGACATTGGCTTACCTTAAGACAAAGGACTGGTTGTTGAAGGTGGCTACTCTGGCCTGTCCCTCTGACTGGCACCACCTGTCCTTACCAGAGCTGTCCCTGTCTGTTATTACAGGCTTGGAGTCCTCGATGTTACTACAATACCCACTCTCACACCGATAGGAGAGTTGGTCTTTGCAGCTACCTCTGCCATTCTCTCGATAGTAGAAAGTAATCTGCAAAGACACAGCATGATTGTTATATATATTATATAATATATACTGTATATATATATATTTCAGTAGTTGGTTGTGAAACATGTCTATTACTGTAACTCCTGTTATACATATATATTTATTGTGTAGTTCAGCCATTTGTCTATTTGTCAGAATATCAAATAAAAACTTGCTTCTCAGAGACGTTACGGAAACTGACTGATAGCAAATCCTACCTGAACAGTTCCATCCTTCTTCTTTTGTGGAGACATAAAAGTTAAACTTTCTCCATAAGCAAGCTCCAAGCTCTGACCTAAAGCAATATCTAATAATGTAGGCAAAACTATTAAAATAGCCCTTATTGCCATTGCGCTCTCAACACTCAACACTCGACTCAGTATGTTTCTGGTGAGGCGATTTTTGTGATTGAGAGGCGGGACTTTCAAAAACAGGAATAACCAGATTGCGGAGAACTTGAAACATGTAAAATCAATTTCCTTAACGTTGCCATATCTTTCACTATTCACTATGTGCACTCTGCCACTCCACACACACACACACACACACACACACACACACTTTGTGCAGAGGAGCCATAACAATACAAGGTTGTCATTGTGTTGTATACTTTTATTTGTGATATTGCAAACTGTTACAGTAGATATCATATATCTAAGTCCACAGCAATTTCTACATTTCTAGTTCCATAACAATGGTACAGCTCAGTAAAGTGTTTCACCATTCAGAAAAACTGAGTCATATATATATATATATATATATATATATATATATACACTATATGGACAAAAGTATTGGGCACAGGAGCTTTTATGACATCCCATTCCAAATTCATAGGCATTAATATGAAGTTGGTCCCCCCTTTGCAGCTATAACAGCTTCCACTGTTCTGGGAGGGCTTTCTACAATATTTTGGAGCGTGTCTGTGGGAATTTTTGCCCATTCATCCAGAAGAGTATTTGTGAGGTCAGACACTGATGTTGGATGAGAGGGCCTGGCTCGCAATCTCCGTTGTAGTTCATCCCAAAGGTGTTCAATGGGGTTGAGGTCAGGGC
>OMNS01085250.1:0-13752 GCA_900303225.1 Laemonema laureysi
GACTGAGTATGGCCACACATCTATCTCATTCATATAGTTTGTGGGGAAGTTTTTTTTTTTATGGAATCTGATTCTAACTAAAATTGTTTCAGTGACAGCGATGAAGACTGGGAACCAGTGGTCCCGCAAAGGAAGAGGAGAAGAGCTGAGGAAGCAGCGGGACCAGGAGGGGAGAGTGTCCTGAAGGGAAGGAGGGGAGAGTGTCCTGAAGAGGAGGACCTTGTGTCTGAGGAAGAGGAGGACCCTGTGTCTGAGGAAGAGGAGCCGGTGACAACTGTGACGAGGAGAGGAAAGGGTGCTGCAGGAAGGTCAAGGGGGAGAGCAAAGAGCACTGCAAGAGGCAGGGGGAGAGGAAGAGGCAGAGGAAGAGGGAGCTCCCGTGGCAGACAGGAGAGAGAAGACACAGCAGAGGGGGAACCATGGCTTGGAACTGACGTCAAGGACATCATACCTCCTCAGCCCACATTTCGTCCTGTGAGGACTCCTGGCACCCAGCTGATGCATGCACAGCAGTATACAGTATTACAACTCTTCAGGTTGTACATCACACGCGCCATTTTGGAGACCCTGGTTGCCAACACAAACAAGTTTGGTTCGAGGCACCATGGCTCCAAATGGCGCACAATAACAATAGAGGATATGTTCTCGTATCTTGCTATGGTCATCTACATGGGTCTACTCGAAGCCAATACCATCCTTGACTACTGGAGAATGTCAAGACTCTACAACTTGTCCTTTCCCAGGAGCGTCATATCGGGAAGAAAATTCTGTCTCATTGCCACGGCCATCCACATTAGCGACCCTGATGATGACGAGGCAAACAACGCAAGACGGGGCACCCCACAGTATGACCGTCTCACTAAAATAAAGCCTATGTATGGAGAGATGCGGGAGGTCTGTAAGGCTAACTTTCATCCCTACCAACATGTGAGTGTTGACGAGAGGATGGTGGCGTCAAGGGCATGCATCAGCTTCCGTCAGTATATGAAGGACAAGCCAACCAAATGGGGGTTCAAACTGTTTGTCTTGGCGGACTCCTCGAATGGCTATACCTGGGACTTTTTTGTGTATGAAGGGAAAGCCCACATCGGTGCAGGGAATGGGCTTAGTTATGACTCGGTCATGGAGCTTGTTTCCACCCAACACCTGGGAACAGGTTATAAGCTCTATGTCGACAATTTCTACACAAGC
Organism: Laemonema laureysi; assembly: GCA_900303225.1. Lineage (NCBI taxonomy): Eukaryota > Metazoa > Chordata > Actinopteri > Gadiformes > Moridae > Laemonema > Laemonema laureysi. The sequence continues at coordinate 1,192 of OMNS01085250.1, forward strand.
CCAAAACTGTTCCGCGACCTGCTGGAAAAGAAGGTGTGGGCCTGTGGGACCATCCGCGCCACCCAGATTGATTTCCCCAAGAACAGACCAGGTACGCTGAAGAAGGACTCGCCCAGGGGCACCATAAGGTGGCTGCGGGACGAAGCCCTTCTCTTTATCCAGTGGAGGACACAAGGGATGTCCACATGTGCTCTACCCTGCACACAGCCCATGCGGACGAAACAGTAGAGAGGAGGGTGAAGAGGCCAGATGGAAAATGGATGAAGCAAGAGTTGCCTATCCCACCTCCTGTGAAGGACTACAATAAGTATGTACTGTTTTCATATTTTGATATCTAGCAAGTGATTGCATTTACATTCAACAACCTCTGCACAGTTCAATAACATTTTCTCTGTATTCTCTTTGTGTTTCTCCAGGTACATGGGTGGTGTGGATGTATCCGATGCCCTCATTGGCTACTACAATGTCCTGCACAAAACAAAAAAATGGTACAGGACACTCTTCTACCATTTCATTGACATTGCCATTGTCAATGCCTTCCTTCTCCACAAAGAGCTGGCAGCTCAAAGAGGTGAGAAGGCAATGACGCAGAAGGCTTTTCGGGAGGAGCTTGTCCTTCAGCTCGCCGACACTGGATCCCCCACCACTTTATCTAAACCACCTACTGCGTTGATGAGTGGGATGCACCTCCCCAAATACATCTCAAACGATTCCACTCAGGGTCGCGTGAGGTGCAAGCAGTGCCATCAAAAGACCCCAGTCCGCTGTCATGCCTGTGATGTGGCATTGTGTTTTGTGGCATCAAGAAACTGCTATTTTGACTGGCACGAACAAAACATTCCACAACTGTAGTGTCGTCAATTAGGAGTTTGTGTAAATAGTTTTTGTAAATACTTTTTATACTTTTTGCATTGTTGTTTGAATGTTTGCACTGCATTTCATGCACCTGAGACAATGAAGCACAGTTTTTAAAATAAATGTATTTATTTTTTATTATTTATTTTGTTCAGTGACCTCTACATGTGTGGCCAATTCAATTTAGTTAGATTGAGTTCTTCAAATAACACATTTTTGTCAGTATTCATTTGGGTAACCAAAGGTCCTTTTTGGAGTCTCCAAAAGGACACTGAGCAAAACGAATGTGTATGCCCACATATATATGGGTCCCAAACAGTCATACTTCATCCTATAGTCATATACCTTGAGATACAGATTCACAAGACCTGGGAGTGGGTCTCAGTGGTGTTTCCAAGACAGAATAAGTGACCCAGAGGGCAGAATGTGGTCATTTCCAGAGATGCACACACAGTGCAGAGTACAAAACACCCTAACCCTAACGCCTAAACAAAAAACGTTCTACCCTTTGCCACACTCTGACAGTTCATCACACAGTCAATCTATTGGTAGCAAAATATTCTACAGGGCCTCAGCTTTCAAAAGAGGTCAGGCACTTGATTATAAGTCAAAGTATGTGGACACAGGGTCACTTTAAATAGGCACTGTGCAATTTCGAGGAAAACCTCAAAATGGGGGGCGACGGTTAAGGGGTTAAAGAAAAATAATCAAAGCATTGCCGACACGTTTATTACATCTCTAGTGGAAGAATTGTGCAAATCCAATCCCCTAAGCACAGCACTTAGTACAGGTGCTCCTCTTTCATCATCATTCAGGAGGCGACAGTATTAAAGAAAAATTTGAAGTTATTGAACCCGTTGAATACATCCTTGAACCAAATAAAAAGAGTTTCCAGTATGTCCCAATTTTTTGTCTTGGGGAGCGATCAGAATTTCAAAGGAAGGAGGTGAGGTCGGGTGCATTTCCTGCTCGTGCCAAAGAGAATCATGCCACTCATATATTGACTGTTAAAGAAAACCCTGCTTTGACACACTGTTACGGTGTAAAAAAGGCGTGCCCATTGACTGAAAATCTGAGCTACTTCCGCTGTGGACTGGCTATCCACCTGATATATTACATTAAATTTTTGACGGCATTGTTCACTTGGAATTGGGTCTGTGCTTCAGTGTTTTCATCTTAAAGAAATATTTTACTTTCAGCTAACTTAACAGTGCCATTACGCAATTTCCGTATAAATGGGCTGACAAAACTGATTGTCCTCAGCCATTGCCTGCAACCTTCTCCTCGAAAAAGAAGATTGGAGGAAATGCCCATGAAAATTGGGCCCTCATACGACTGCTGCCATTCATTATTGGACACAGAATACCTTTGAATGATCCAGCCTGTCTTCTGCTTATGTCTTTGAAAGACATTACTGAACTTATACGCCCTAGTCCATAACGAAGAAAGCGTTGCATATCTTGACTCAAAAATTACCAACACAGATTCCAAGAAGTATTTCCTAAGGAAGGGTTAATCCCAAAGCATCACTTCTTAGAACACTACCCCGCATTAATAAATGCTTTTGGACCTGTGATTGCTTTCTGGACGATGAGGTTTGAAGCAAAACACAGCAAATTTAAGCGGATTGTGAGGCATACTGGCAACTTTAAGAACATCCTCCTTTCTCTGGCTACAAAGCATCAGCTTATGATTAGCCACCACCTGCATTCCACAACAGTTGTGCATGCTCTGAGTGTTGCAAGAGTCACATCAGTGCCATTAGATGTCCTGCATGCAGATGTTCAAGAATCAATCAGGCGTCTATCTCAAGTACAGCTGGCTGACACGGTCACCTTTCATGGAACAAGGTACTCAAAAGGCATGATTGTTGCCTATGGCTGTACTGCTGGTCTTCCTGATTTTGCAGAGATTGTTCAAATGAAAACAATGAAATGTTTTGAAACACATATGTCCTGGTATGATGAACACTATCGTGCATTTCATCTGGAGAAGACAGACCACATAACTCTTGTTGAACAACAAAGCCTAAGTGATGTTTGTCCTCTGACAGCCTATATTGTTGCAGGAAAGCACATGGTGACATTGAAGCACCACATCTGCCTCCAGTGTTGAGTATCTCTGTATATATCATATTGGTTTCTTCTGTCTTCCTAGACATGGAACCAACTGTCAGATTCCGGGTCCTCATTGATCACAAGAAACTTACTCTCAGCAGTGGCATACCCTCAACTGTGGATGAGTTGGTTGCAGCCAAAGACAATTTTTCCATCACCACAGAAATAAGTCTTCAGTACAGAGATTAAGACTTCAATGACTTCTTCACCCTAACGACCACAAACAAACTGAAAGATAAGGACACACTTAAAGTAGCACCACTCAACATAATACTGACCCGTTTCCCAGGAAAGCACCCCTAATGCCTCTGATGTGAACTCTATGTGAGTCTGTGACACTCTCTATGGACTCACATGATACTGTGATTCTGTGTCCCTCCCCCTCTGAAAGGCAGAACCCATGGCCTGCTGTGTTTCCCATTCCAACTTTCTCACACAACACTGAACTGGCCTTGAGTCAGGGGAATGAGATTTACTGAAGAGATGGCACCCCTCTTTCATCACTAAGTGTCAAATCGGACATCCTGGAGCGCCTGGCAGAGGCCATGTTTTGCTATACAGTGTACCCCAATGATGCCCAGAGGTCTGCAGTAGCACATGCACTAATAGAGAAGCATCCCTGCTTGAAGGAGCCTGGCTCTTTTAATGGAATTTATGGATGGCAACAAAGCCTGAAATACAAATGTGGAAACTACCGGACAAAACGCAAAGCACTGGGAAGCCCTGATAAACTCAATGAAACACAATATGGCGGATGACAGAACACCTGCTAAAAACATCAAGAAACCAAAGAGGGCAGAAGTGAATTACCTGCCCCCACACCCACCTGGTGAAACAGAAGACACCCTTGAGAATGTAAGACTTGACCTAATTGAAGCCAGCAAGAAAAGGGACAACGTCAAGAGCCAAAATTACATGATGGCCAGGACATACAGCTGGAGAAGAAAGGCAGTGGTTGCCCAGTCCCCAAATGTGGCAGAATTTAAAGAAAGATGGCCTGCCCTCTTTGAACCAGTCCAGGTAAATGATTTATCATTGAAGTGTTTATGAATTTCCTGCTGACTAATGGTGTAATTAGTGTAATTACACTAATGAATCATTATCTGAGTAATAGTGAATGAGTGAACAAGAGTGTTTATGTGACAATAGACACACATTTTGCTTAACAACACATACTGAAGCCCCAACCCACATTTTCTTCACACCTCTTGTCCCAAGTAACGGACAAACAATTAATGTATTACAGATAAATGAAGAGTTCCAAAGGTGTACTGCAGTTCCACTGGAATCAGCGTTCATGTCCCACCTGGACAGGTACACTCCAAAGCTCCTTGAACTGTTTAGTACGATGGGAGGAGCAGTTGGTCAGCACATTGATGGAACTGATACAGGTGAGGCAAAAGTAGTAAAAACATTGAAGGGGCATATTAATACAATAAGTACTTTGTTGTTCTGTTGTCTTGCCTAATTGGGTGAATATTGCAAATAACATTTGCAAGTTTATAGCTCTTAATTCATGTGAAGGTTGAATATTTAAAAAATATGTAGAAGCTCTACCAAAAAGGTAATCCAGACCCCCAGTGATAATGGTATTGTAGGCTCGGAGTGATATTGGCTCATTTTTCCATTGTTCACTTATTAACTCTAGGATCCAAGTGCATCTGTGGTGAAGAAGAGAGACGTGACTCTGAGATGTCTCATTGAGTACATGGGAGAGAGTGGGCAGGAGCTGATCTCTGACTACTACGCATGTATTGTTTGAAAGACAGTTTGACTTTTTGGGAAATGCACTTTTTCTTCAGATATCAATCTTATCGTTTAGTACAGAGCTAGAGTCAGGGCTTTGTTGCCCTGTCTTAGAAGCAGGGGAAATGGCTAGTCTGGCTTCAAAAGTTCAAAAAGACCCCTACAAACACCTAAATGTCTTAAATAAATATGTGCTGGAAGGGTCCAAAATTAACTCTTCGGTCAGCCAGTGGCTAGTAGACTTGAAAAAAAAATTAATGGCCAAAATATTTTTCAACTGCAGCTGCACAAATGTGAAGATTTGCTGCAGATTTATCCATATCCTTAGTTGCAGTAATATACACAAGAGTTCAAAATGAGCTTCACATCAACCGACCACCAGTCAAAGATAACGAGTATCATGACGGTAATTATCAACTTGCTTTGTTAACTCAGACTTTCAGCTTCAGACTCTGTGTGCGTTCACATAAAAGGCCCATTTGATGTCATTTGACTCTACTACCGCAACAATGGCATGTCGCCTACTTCGCCTGTGAAGGCTTAGAATATTAAAATGATGACAGATTTTCCCATTCAATGCTCTCTCAATGCCTCCTGTTTATTTCTAAGGTGACAGCTGCACATTGTACAGCTCTGAAACTTTAAACTTGATGCAGCTGATTTAAACATTATACTGAAGAACTGACTTTAGCTCTGACACTGTCCCATGAACTCACTTTAGTCTTTGGACAAATCAAAGTGAAATGATTTTTATTGATATTATCTGTGGTAATAATAGACGGATCAATTTTCTAATCAGTTTTCTATTAGCTGTAATATACAAGCAGTGCAAAACGGACTTCAGCCAATCAGGACCAAGCATAAAAACATCATCAAAGTGGAAACATAATGGTTTAAAGGAATTATTCCACATTTGATCTGCAGGTAAACATCAGACTGATCAATAATATAGTGAACTGTTAATGTTCTGTGGTTTGATTGAAGGACAAATGTCCAGAGAACACTACAGACACATTCAGTAGTTCAGTCAGAGCAACAACCTGCAGATCAATACAAACTAGATTCTGATCATCGATAGGCTATAGGTTCCCGTGGCAACGTGATCCATACAGTGAGCGCTACTGTAACTGCAAGGCTTCGTTCAGTGATATCATTAAACGTTGCGGCTCAACAAGTTTGCATATATATATAATGTATTCCCTCAGCTGAGAATCTGATACATATGACGCTACTTTCAAAGGAGATGATCAGTGAAAGGAGGGGAAACTCTGAACAGAACCTGGTCCAGACCAGGTTAGGTCTGCAGCATCAGTTACCATGGTGATCTAGCCAGGTTAAAAGAGCGACCCCTTCGTAACACGGAAACCTGGCTTTATGCTCAACATGCCTCACTAATGCACTAATCTTGCTTCGTAGTACACCCCTCTGGTGTGTGAGAGAAGCCACATATTGTTGCAGCCATGCCAGAAAAGTGCATTCTAGAAGTGCTAGTGAAGTGACTTTAGTCAGCTGTAATGTAATAGTTACTCAAAAGGTTGTGCGTTGTGTTTGCTGTCACAGAAGAAAAATCCCTGTTCATGCAACGTTGCTACATCGCCCTCCTGCATTCTTCACAGCAGAGTTGTGTGAAACACTAACGCTACTTAGCATGAATAAATGTTACCAACAAACACTGTTAGCATTGTGGGCAAAAGGTACTATATATTATTCAGCATTGTTTGTAGGTACAGGCAGAAGAAAATGTGTAAATTCTCACCTTTATTTACCTCAACTGCAGAGGGTACAGGCCTTTATTTGGAACAGGATGTGGTGTATTTGAGAAAATGAAACATAAGGTACAAGATCTCAAATCAGGTTTGTTCTCTAATTTTCTGGTATTCAAAGTGGTCTCCCTTCAGAAGATGTGATGCTGAATCATTATCTGAATGAGATCACTTCTATTTAATTTATTTTTTATCTTTAGTCAACAACTGAAACGGGTCTTAATTATTGTATTCTGTTTATATGTCATACAGGGAACAACGGAGAGCAGTGTCCATGAGGACTCGAAAATGCACAGTATGCAGATATATGCTTGCAGTGAACCAGATGCAGTGGGCATAATCATTGAGGGAATCCCTGTGCTTACTGATCTTGGCAATCTGGCCAGGGCATGTTGCCTGCTTCTGGGAATGACATATGCCCTGAACCTGCAGTATCCACCCCAGCTCTGCAAAACATTTGAGGTGTTCCAAAGACTTTTTGTGGGACTTGATACACTGCGCCCAAAGCCCTCCTCCAAATTCATGACCCTCAAAAACAAACTTTTGAGTTAGTTGGTCAAATGTCAGCCTTGTACTCCTAAATGGCTGTCTTGTTGATTGTGTTTTTCAGAGCCTGATGAATGAGTGGGATTGTTCTGAATGTTGAATTGTTAAGGTTTTATACTAAGCTGCAGGTCAGCAGTTCTAGTATATAAACAGTTTTATGGTAAAATGTTTTAATACATACTAAAAAAGAAACTGTACTGTGCACTTAATAAGCTGAAGATAGAAGTCAGTTCTGTTTTGTAAAATGCTGAGGTCAGGAGACCCTGTATTGCATTGTATTTTATTGCCAAGTGCCTTTACGATGGTCAGTTTCTGTAATTAATTTTAATGTCAATGTTTTAAACATTTTAACATTAAAATTAATTACAGAAACTTCTGGATACACATCAAACTGTTTGTATATGGCAGCAGTTATACTGTAATAAATATTGGAAACAAATTTGTGTTTCTATTGATCAAAATTATGGCAATGCTAACTATTTGAAGCAGGTTCGATTTACATAACATACAAAAGAAGAATTGGTGTAAATTAATGAAATAGAGTAATTCAAATCAAAAATCTTAATTTTATTTTAAATGTTAATTATTTTAAATAAGTATGATGTGGTTAATATGCTCATCTTTTTAACAATTCATAACTCAATTCAAAACTCATTTTTTTTCTTTTTCTTGTAGACTTTTTAGCATACAGTAAAATAAACTTGCAAAAATTGGTTGGAAAATGTTGCCTTCATTTTTTTGAGTTGGATCTAAGTAACAGTTTTTACAGTGTACCTGAACGTATGAGGGAGTAGATTTAGAAAAAGGTTTAAAGTCCATGAAAATATTTCAATTCTGAACACTTCCTCCATTCACTTTAATGGTGAAAATGTCCTGTAAAACGTTGAATATTTCTGAAAGTATTAAAGATATCAATGGTAAAAAAAATAATAGCAATAATGTCCTTATTGAGCTGAACGTTCTGATGTTTAAATGAAGTTAAACAATAAATACGCATAATAATAATAATAAAGATTTTTTTTTTGTAAAAGAACAGATGTGTTATGAATGAAGTAAAAAATTTATGGAAGCAATTAATACATGTAAATAATGGTACCGAAAGGTAATGTAGATTGCCTATTTTAAATAAAAAAGATACAGTAGAACATAAACAAATACATCCTGATAATAATGGCATAATAATAATTATATTTAAATATGAAGAAATAGTATATACTAACCGTATACATATTTGTGTTGGAGTGGAGAGAAACAGGGGAGGATGAAAACATGATGTGTGATGGAACATCACTAACATAGAAGTCAGATGGTCTTAAGTGAAATTTATAAAGAATTTATGGAGTTTCTTATACCTACACTTAAAATAAATACCTTTTCAGCATTAACCTTCCTCGTTTTTAAATGCTTAAAAGAACCACATAAATTTGTTTATTGCATCAAGGCTTTTTGACTTTGTCAGGAACCTCTATTTCAACAAAATAAAACAAAAAACGACCCAGTTAGAAAAATAAGATTATAAAGCAATAATTAGAGCCAAAACTGAAATCATAAGTGCACTGTCAGCCAACACACTGACATCCAGCTCCTCTCCCAATCATGTGAGCTTTAGGGGATTCTCATTTTGCCTTGTGATCCAGTATACCTGCACAAAAACAAAACAAACAAAGACGGGCATGTCCAGACGTGAGGTCAATTCAGTATAGAGTTGGTGACTTGCAGAGTGCACATCTCCAATTTGCAGCATGCAAAAATGAAGTTCTGGATCATATTTTTGGTGAAAATGAGGGAGAGGACACAGAGCACCACAGCAATACGGATGAGCAGGTTTCTGAGGAGGAAGACAATGTGGAGTATCACCCAGAAGACACAGACACATCTGATGTGTCTGTGGTGAAGCTGCTCCCGCTGAAAGATTCATGTCCAAAAATTGTAAGATCTGTTGGAGCTCAGTACCTCATGATGTACATGGCAGGGCAGCTGCTGCAAATGTCACAAAAATGACCCCTGGAATCACAAGGTGACGAGAGTCAGTGACATCAAGACATGTTTTGAGCTATTTATGCCATTGTCACTCATTGCTATGACCAACATTGAAGGAAAAAAAGTCCATGGCAACATGTGGAAAGGCATTGATGAGGAATACCTGGATGCTTATATTGGTGTTCTTCGTATTGCTGGAGTGTACAGATCCTGCAATGAGGCCACTGATAGTCTCTGGGACGCATCGACAGGCAGAAATATTTTTCCGGGCAACAATGTCACTTTAGACCTTTCAAATGATATCAAGAGTCCTCAGATTTGACAACAGAGATACCAGAGCAAGATCTGACAAGCTTGCCCCATCAGGGACATCCCTGATTGGTTATTGTTTGTTTGACCTTGTAAATCTATATTTTGTGTTATGACTTGTTCTGCTTTTCATTTAGTGTTTGTATTAATGTTCTATTGCTGAAAAAATACTTTTTAGCCTTTTTCTTGAAGTAAATATATATGGGTCGAAATTGACCCGTAACACCATAGACTTTACTATAGTTAATAATATTAAAATGAAAAAATTAATAAAACAAATTTAAGAGATGTGTTCTAATACCCTCAGTAATAGTCAGGTAACACAACAACCTTTTATTTATTTATATGATTCTCCTGAGGTTAATTTTACCATTTTTTAAATTGAAATCGAGGGGTATACTGACCAAAAAAAAGGACCAGAGGCCCACACCAAAAATATTTAAACCAATATCATGTTCATGGATAAGGAAGCCTAACAAGGTAACCAAGAGATGAGAAACAAATTGGATGATATATAATAGTTTTTAGTGTATTTTACAGCTGATTTAAGACATAGGTCAAAACTGACCCGTTAACATGAGAGATGGTAACAGAAAGCTAACACAAGAGGAAGGTTAAAAAATAAGTTACCTGAACGCGTTTTAGTTAGTTGACAACGTATGTCAACTGAAGTTGGCCAAGATAAAAATTAACAATTGTCTTGACTTACAAATATATTATTTGTATTAAATATTTCTGCGTGTTTTCTGAGTTACTGTGACTTGTATATCTGTTGAGTCACCCTGAACATACCGCCTCGATAGCTTGCTGGGATAAATAGTGTCACTTGTCGCTCATACAAGCTTGTGTAATTTTGCTCATACCTGTACAAGCAAAGGGACAGAAAGTGTACAATTACCCACCAAGTATATTCAGCAAGTGTGTATCGACTCAAAAACCAAATATTTGTATCCCCGATTTATGTTAGAAATGTACAGCATATTCTCTGGAGAGTATGCAGTGTAGGACATTGTGCACACTCAGCAGGATACCTGTTATGGAATTTACAGTAACTTAAGGCTACATTAGTCTTGATCTGTAGATGTTACATGCAACACAACCACGGGAAGAAGAAACCAAGTTAGTAACAACGCTGAAAGCGAGCCAAAAAGATGATCTGCAAGACTGCAGAAGCCAGAGCCCGAAGAAAAGCCACCAAGGCATCTGCCAAGACCAAGAAGGCTAAACCATGACCTAAGGCTGGCTCACAACTGTAAGACATTTTTTTCATACCACTGTACTGAGCAGTGTTGTAACATTTTTATTTGAATCAAGGGACATCTGAGGAAACCAGGGTGCTCATTGAGTCCCTTCGCACGGGTCGGAGGAATTCCTCCAAAAATGGATGTGAGTGAGTATGCTTTTCTTGTGTTTGTAAGCCAGGGGTGGCGAATGATTAGTGTGAAAAGAATAAAATAAAATAATTCTACAATGAAAGGAAACAAATAGAAAATAGCCAAGAAAGCAAATATTATGAAGCGTAAATTGTAATCTGGTGAATAGATATGACTTAAAAAATGAATAAATAAACAACAGAAGCAGTATGAAAGGGGACTCTCATTGCTTTATTGTTAGTGTACAGTTGTGGAGTATTATTTTGGAGTACTACAGGCGGCATAGTGGTAGGGGTATTGCGCACTACCAGCAAGAAGGCATTGTCTCAAACTGTCAACACTGTGCACAACTGTGCTGTGTGCTGGTGACCTTGCAAGTTCATTCTTCTGAGAACGACTAGCATGAACGTTCTCCCCAAGTACACAAGTCCGTTCTTTGATTTCTTGGGTTTGAGAAATGCCCCACGTTTTTGAGTTGAAATAAAACACTTACAATTTGGGGTGTCACTTGTCACACGGGCAACTGCTGTCATTTACACTCTCAGTCACATACTCACACACACACGTGCATGCTTGTGTGTGTGTGTGGGCGCGCACGCGCATGTGTGTATTGAGAGTGGAGAGGAGTAGGATGGATATGATGGCAACCGACGCCTGGCATGGCAAACAGCAGCGAGAAGGATCAAGGCCCACAGCATGGTGCAGGAATCGACCAAGAACAGAGATATTGGCATGGCAACGGCCACGAGAAGGATCACAGACTATGGCAAGATGCAAGCACTGACTAAGAACACTGACACTGGAACGACACCTACCAAGGGCGGGAACACATCGGATTCTTTTCAAAGAAAAGAAAAGAGCTTAGAAAAAAAGTTGGAGATGGAGATGAGATGGTAACTATGATGGAACTGTTGAGAGAGATAAAGAAGACGGGTGGGTGAATGGACGAAATTACAATGGACGATGTAGAAGGAAAGAACAAGTTGTTAGATGTGAAGGCAAAGTGTCTTCAACTGGGGACTGAAGGCAATTTCACCCATAAGACTGTGGCCGGGAACGGACGTAGCCATAGACCATCCAGTGGGGGAAAGAGTGGGAGATTGCTTCCCATGTGAATACCCTGGTGGACGAGACTCCTGCAACAAGCAAGGAGAAGAAGACGGAGGAAGAAAGTAAAACGTGGATGAGGACATGGACATTGAAAATGTTTCAGAGATGGAGAGTGAGGGTTTACCACAAAGAAAAAGGAAAGCAGCAGTCTAGGCTGAGGCAAAGAAGAAAAAGGAAAAAATGAAAGGTCAGAACTGAAAAAAAAAAAATTGGTTTAATGATTAGCTTGATTTCATTTAACACAAATGGGCTAAGAAAGCAAATTAGAACAAATATTAATCAAATGTAAAAAGAATGTAATGTTTGCAAGAAACAAACTGGAGAGATCATGAAAGATGTGAAAATGATGATGGGGAAATTCATTTTTGCCTTCCCAAAACTACCTCCAGCTTAACACAGGGAAAACGGAGCTGATAATCATCGGCCCGAAGCAACAACAAACACACCTTGAAGACGTCACACTTTGCTTTGAGGGCTCTGCCATCACCCAAAGGTCATGTGTCAGAAATCTTGGTGTCTTGCTCGATCCTATGCTTTCTTTTGACCAACATGTGAAAAGTATTACCAGAACTGCATTTTTTCATCTTAGAAACATTGCTAAAATCAGACCAATGTTATCCGCAGCGGATGCAGAGACGCTCATCCACGCATTTATATCCTCTAGATTAGATTATTGTAATGCACTGTTCTCTGGGTTACCAACCTCCACTACGAAAAGCCTCCAGCTTGTGCAGAATGCTGCTGCTAGACTCCTAACTAGAA
>OMNS01085254.1:0-10000 GCA_900303225.1 Laemonema laureysi
TGCATGCATTTATGTATGTATATACACGGTATAACCCTGAAATCCCACCGGCTGCTTCCAGCGAATCATTTAATTAAATGGTTGCTTGTCATGTTGCCATTATGGCACCCACTGCACTCCTAACCATCCCTGGAAGGAGGGAGCCCTCTTTCTATGGTCCTTGTCCAGGTTTCTTCCCTGCTAATTAGGTGAGTTGTTCCTTGCCCTTTTAGAGGGCTTAGGGTAGGGATGCCCACATGGTTTTAGTACAAGATCTACTTTTTGGACCAACTGCTGAGATATGTGGACGGGGCAGAGGCAGGCACCTGCATTCCATTTCCTAATGTTTTTTTACTCAACTCTATTGATTTCACATCATTGTCGGCCATCATTGTACCTTTACTTGGCTCCACTCCGTCCTTAATGTCAGACGCTGGGATCTCACTTTCAATCATCAGCTGAAGGAAATCGCTTTGTCCCTAAAGAGAACAGAACACACTCAAAACAGGAAAGGATAACACAAGATGCTTGGTCCTTTAGAGAGTCCTGTCCCAATACAGCCCCTACCACCTACCACCACACTGCATGCAATTATAATGTCTGCACTAGTACAACAAAACAAGGAGGGCTTACAGATGTAGCTTCCTTGTGCTCGTGTTTGAAGCGGTTGATAAGGTTACATAAGAAAGCCACACTGTTTTTGCTGAATACTGAAAAGCCAACCAGCTTAAACAGGGGGAGAGTGAACGGCAAGGCCACTGAAAGAGAAAAATACATAACAGGAATGTTTAAAACCGAGTGTTTTGCAGATGATATTACAGGGTTCCCATGATCAGTCTTTCCATCATCAACAGTAAGTCTAGTTGGAAAGAGAAAACTTACTTATTACAAAAAAAGGCCAAAGTCGCATCTTGACCATATTTCTGACTTGAACACTGACAGGAGCCTCTGGATTGCCCGTGGTGTCCGTGTCAATACTGAAGGAAGCGCTGGACATTACATCCAAGCTGTAGGAGGCGACGAATCTAAAAGGAAAGGCGTTGAAATTTTACTTTCCTATAAATCCATGCACCTTCTTTTCAATCCGTAATAAAAGGCACAACCAAAATAACAATAACACATTTCTATTGTCTTATTCTCATTTTCTTTCCAGAAATACCCACAATTACCCACATTCACTTTCAACACTAAATTGGGAAATTATTATTATAAAAAATAAATAATAATATAAAAATAATATCTCCTGTTTGTTCTTTTTTAGAACAACCACTGCTTCCACTTCGCTCAAAGGCATAAAGGGAACATGACTACACTAAAGTAGTGGTGTGTTTGTGTGTTATATCCCAAAACTATACATATATTCCAACACTATCAACATTACACTCATATTTTTAAATGGAATAGTACATGGATTCATGTCAAGGCAAAAGAGTTTAGTAAAACTAGTGTATGTTTGTTGTGGTACTTGTGTACAAGTACCAGTACAAGTACAAGGTTGTTATTTACTTTTTTACATCCACAGATTGGTCCAAATGTTGCTCATCTACAGTTTTAACAAGTCGATCAGCATAGCGTTCTACAATGGGAAAGATCTAAAAGAAGAAAGCAGAAATTTAATTAGGTCTATTACACTATTAACCCAACAGTAGATAATTCAGGCTTTAAAATGGACTGAAAAACTAACACCTTTTCTTTACTGAAAACATGTAATATACACTACCTGTCTCAGCCTTCCACTGGTAAACGATGGCGATACGGTGGTCCGAATTCTTTTCCACTTGTCATTTTCAACCAGACTCAATCCATCTTGCAATTCTCCGAAAAGTTCTTTAGCAAGTATCTGTGGACATGGGTTAATGTTGTGTTCACTTATTTCCTAAACACACCCTCATATCATCTGTCACATGACAAAGTCATAAATAAAGTTAATGTTTTTTTATTTGGATTGGTTGTCGTGTGAAGTAAGTGTGAAAAGGGCAACAATGGATCCTAAACATACTGAAAATAAGGAAGACCCTCTTACCCTTCGGTTGGTAAAGGTGGAATAGCACTCCTTCACTAAAACAACCTTTATCATTTCAGGATCTGCTACCATTAATACTGGAGTACGTAGCTCGTATTGCCTGTCCATGAACATAAAACACTGTTTACCACATCTACCCAACATTGTCAACAATAATTCTTGTTTTGTCGCTAAAATTCTACATAAGCAAATTGTCCAATGCTATGTTGTAGGCTACTGTTTTTCTTCTAATTTACTGCTGATTTACAGCTGATTCAAGCCAGATCGCTATTCTCTTCTCCTTTAGCTTATGTAGGCCTAATTATATTAGGCAATAGTGAAGTGCATTATCTGCTCTGTATTGCTCAGATTATATCCTACGTAAGTTCAATACAATCATAAAATAAACTTTGATACTAGTTTGGATTGGACAATTAATACATCTTACCCCCAGACATCTCCATATTTCTTAATGCATTCACGCTCATAAGAAAGATCTGCCTGTAATAAGAATTAACATTAGATAGTTATTGTATTCATGTCGTGTGCACGTGCATTTGTTAAATATTTGTTTTGCCTGTTGTATAGGCTTTATAGGCCTATCAATATATATAGGCCATCAAGTTATTTGCTTGTAAGAGTAAAGTGACACGTTTCTACTCACTGTCGACGTCCATGGCGTTGACCCCATGAAAGGCCAGGGTCTCGGCCCGGGAACACCCATCTTTTTAAAGAAGTTGTATGGCCAAATGCCATACCTACAAAAGACAAAACAATAAGTTGAGTAATATAAGCATTAGCTCTGTCTCCTTAATCCCAGTGCCGACAGGCATACAACGGAGACGGTATCAATCACGACCATTATTGTATAGAATGTAAGATATAAACTGAAAAAAAATACGCAGAAAACGCGAGTACTCTGCGGCGTCTTTTACTTACAATAGCAACAGGGTTAAGGCGAGTACAATAAGAGTCCATGTAGTTGCTGTGAAAAACGGTAAGAAAAACATTGTTTTAGAGTTGGTAGAAATAGCGACCCTGCAGCTGTATAAAGTAGGAAGCGCGTCCACGTTTGGGTTTCGAGGTCACTTCAAAACATTTGGGAGGAGCTAAGATTTCAGCGAGAGGGCATTGCATAACTTGTGTAAACCCTAAAACGAATGACCTTTATCCTTAAACAAACATGCCATTACAATGCCAAAACAATTACGTCTTTCAAACACTTGCGTCATCTCATGGTTTTCCCCCATTCGACATTATTTGGCCGCTCCTCACGGCAGTTCGTGAAACAGAAATTCATTGATTCCTGATTAATTCTAACTTTAATCTCTGAACTCAATTTTTTTTTCTTTAAACTCAGGACTCAAATAAAATGTTCACATGTGGCCCTAATCATCTTCCATACGTTTGAAAGTCGTGCTGAGTGTCGCGAAAAACATGGAACATTCGTGTCCATGTACACGAATCAAGAATTTCGTGACTATTTCACCAGAACACCCTCAATTGTGTTTGTGACATTCTAAGGGAGATGCAGACAAACAGCAACCACAGTAGACCGACATGACAGTGACACTTGTAGTCATGTAGTCCATTGTACTGTGCTGTATTGTGCTCATACCCATATCTCCCCTCCTAGCACTTGACCCCTCCTCTTAGCACTTACCTATTTGTCTGAGCTCTTGTTTATTTAATACTCTTGTTTATTTTTGATACACCTTGTCTTAGCGCTTATTTGATTTTTAGTTGTCTCACTTTAAGAAAGTAGGCTGCTAACTCATTGCACTTTTTACTTAGCACTAGTTATGCTCTTAGCTGCTTGTCTAGGGAGGAAATGCTCCTACGATTTCTGGTAACTAGTAGTTGTCTTGCCTACTGATTGAATGCACTTATTGTAAGTCGCTTTGGATAAAAGTGTCTGCCAAATGACTGTAATGTAATTAATTAATTATGTAATTGTAATTATTTCAGGCAGGGCCTCACAATACAAACTGAGAATACAAGACCAAAACGTTTGTGTTAATTTATGATATAAATTTGTGTGATGGCGTATTGTACCACTGTATTTAGATGTTTACAATATTTAAGTGAATTATGTTATCAATATACTTTGTTTGGACATGTAAAGCAGGTACTTGACTACTCACAAACAAAATTTGAGCAAAACCACAGCATCCATTCATGAGCAATTTTGGGGTTAATTGTATCGTTGATCGATTGGCCTGGAAGACCATATTAAACTCCAGAGGAACCTGAAGAAAGAAAGAAAGACAGACATTCTGTAGCATGAATTAATTTAGCAGACACTTTTTATCCAAAGCAGCTTGCGAGTGACGTTGAACAATCAAAACATGTCATTAGCAACTACACAAATGAAGTGTGACCAAGCTTCTGGGAGCAAACAGACATTTGTATAGCCCTTAATCACAGTTCAAAGGGCTCAAAGGGCTTTAAAGGCCACATTTTACCCCCAAGCCCTAAGCCCCATTAAAGGATAGCAAAATAGAAAAAAACAATTGTCATGTTATGTTTTAGATAAGTTGAGTAAATAGTGATACTTAACAATAATCATCATAATATCAGCGACATGAAAGTCACTCCAGTGGCCGCCCGAACCAATGCTCAATTTGACATTTTCCTGAGCATTTGACCTCACCATATGCAACACTTTGCATTTAATATCTACACAAATGTTAATATGCACTTCTGCACTTCTGGAGAGTTTGCAGAGTGTCGGGGTTCAAGGCCAGATTGTACAGGATGTAAGACAGAGTGATACTGGTGGTGTCATAACTGCTAGATAAACGCCTGGAAGAGTACTTTGGAATCAGTCAAACGTGTACACAGACAAAACCAGGTTAACTATATAGAGTATGATGAATTTCAAAATGTTCTTTTTCTTCTATTTATGTCAATTTTAGAATGGAACACATCTTTGTTGTTGACGTCTTTGATTTCATTTTTATGAGGTTTTCATGTATTTCATGTTGTGTCAATCTTGTTTTACACTTGCAAGCTAGTGGTTAGATTCATGACAACAAGAAAGTCATGCTAAGAACGAGTTCATTCCCCTAACTACTTCAAGACAGATCAACAAACATTTTTCAAAAACGATCAACTGGGCACTTATTAAAATCGTGTCGTGATTTCACGTCACCATCGGCCATCATTGCACCTTTACTTGACTCCACTCCGTCTTTAATGTCAGACGCTAACAGAACACACTTAAAACAGCACAGCATATGGCAAGCCGTTTTAACATTTCATCCTTTGGATGAACTAGTCACTCATTTTTAGTTACTTACATTACTAGTATCTATTTAAAGTTACTAGTAACAAAAAAGTATTAGTGTAACTTTGTTTTAGGTACTACTACTTTTATTTTATTTTTTCTAGTATCTAATCGAAGAGATACTAGTTACTAAAAAATGTTTACTATTAAAACGTATGTTACTATCATGTCTAAACATGTTACTAGTACTAGTAACAGCAGGAAAAGTGTCGACAGGCTAGTAACTAAATAATAAGTACTAATGGCATACAAAACCCCGCCTCTTCATATCTGGACACGCCCACTATGCTAACCCCGCCCCCTAGTCAAAGAGGCTATAAAGTGAAACGCAAAGGAAAAAAGTATTTCAAAAAATATTTTGTAAACGCAAAAAAGCATCGTACACATCGTAGAAAAGTGATAATTTTCTTGCAAACATCAAAACGACTTTATTTGGTGTACAATACTTCGATTTCAAGTATTATGTACGATTTACGACTCCACCACTAGGCGTCAGTATTTCACACTCAGACAAAATAAAATGGGGAAAACGCTTATTAAAGGCCCATGCTAATCGTCTCTGTATCGTTCCAATGTTAGGCTATGTGATACCGAAGTAACAGAAACCCAGGTAATCCAGGAATATACGTATAACCCTACTCGTTCAATAGAGAGCAACTAACGGAGTTTTGTATAATTCATACACTGACACTGCAATATACAGTGCCCCGGTCACTTGACTCTCCTCTCCCCGCCCACCCCCAGCATTCCTCTGTTGCGTATCGAACACGCGCAGGAACAACATGCTGCTCCACTTCTGTGGACCAACGGCGGGAAGGGACGAGGATGTGTTAAAAATCTTGTTTGTTTGTCTTGTCATGTTTGTACTGTACGATGTAAGAAACTATTCAAACTCAATATAACACAACTTTTGATTTTGTCTGACTTTCTGTAGCTCATGAAATTCAGAACACGGTATTGCCCATTCAAGAAAACGCACAGTCCCATAGATGGAGTAAAACAAACTACTTCTATACAGAATTAAAATACAAACTTGATCAATTATCTTTGGGTTACCAAGCAGTATAAGTTGTATTTTGGAGGACTGTTAAATGTTGACATTTTGAAAGATGGTGTATGAGGCGGTTATTAGGTTTGGCCTTTACAAAACAATGAAAAGGGATTGTTTTATCTTTTTTTAATGACATTCAAAAAACTGCCGCTAGGTGTCAGCCAGCGTCCACTCTCGCCGACATCCCGGCGTAGCTGAATCGGGCCACCAGGGGGCGCTGCGCCCGCGTCATAGGTTTGTCTAACTACAGTCACGTTCTCTGGGGAGACAGAACGTGTTTGAGGCAAAAAGTAGTTCCTTAAGCATTTCCTACGATTATTGAAAAGGTATGAAACGACATAATGAATGAAACAAAAGTACTTCACTTGAAGTATTACACGTTGTTAGTGGTTTACAGAATAAATATATAGGTTGATAGCTATTTTTTGTTTTTTATTTGCAGGGTTGCAGAACATCAACCACTTCTTACTACATTCTTTATGGTTTTATTATAAATATAGTATAACGTGTAGATAATTGTGTTAATACCATAAAACCAATCCCTACCCATCAGACTGTAGCCTTTCCTCCAATCGCCAATCCCCAGTCCAGTAGGTGGCGGTAAAATATCTTCGAGTTGTGTGCACATGGCCTAGTCGCCAATGAAGAAGAAGACGCACTGACTCCTGGACACACGGGGAATTGAAACCTGGCGACCTTGCTGTTTTTTCTGACTGACGGATTGTAAATTACAACACATTTTTCTCATCAGGTATGGCAAAAGAAATATCCCTGCACATTACATTCTGAAATAACACAAGATGCTTTGCTTTGACCTCATACCCACATGTCATCAACATAACTAGCGTACACAGCTAATTTAGTCAACGTTAACTCGGCTAACATGCGTTTGAGCGACATATGCCAAAGTAATTATCACATATATAAGGAGTGTCATTGTGTATTGTTGTTTCTGAACATGTTAATATTCATAATGAATATAGGATTGTGTGGATATCTATTCTTTGCCAAAAACAGAACCAACCCACTACGGGAACCCAAGGGGGCCAAAACCTGGCTCGGCTTTATATTAACCCAAAGAATATTTTGTATGGGGACGTAGCTCATTAAGTTATGTTGGCTTGATTCGTTTTGTTGTACTGCCAGAAATACAACACTACAACAATTAGTTGAATGCTGTGAATGTGTGTCCGACCATTCCAAATAGACCATTACGATTGCCTCCTAAGTGAATGAATTCCAACCCATATGCATTTGTTGTCTACACTATTCGTTTGTGCTGTTTTGTTGTTGTGGTTTTTAGCTGTAGTGCCCAGCCATGTTTCTCACCATGGCGCTACTGAGGAAAGGGATCCCAGGGAAGCAGTGGATCGGCAAGCACCGCCGACCGCGGGCCATCACCTGGCAGATGAAGCGCAACATGGTGAACCAGCTGGAGCGTGAGGCGTCGAACGAGTACTGGATCAGCCGGCCCTACATGACTGCTGAGCAGGAGTTCTGCCACGCAGCCGGGCGCAGGGCCCAGAATTGGCTCAAGATTAAGGAGAGCCGATTCTCCACGTTTCCTGAGCACAAATACATATAAGTTAAGATGAACAATGGACATATTCTTCCACCCATGTTCTGTGGGTGATAAAATTGTAACAGTGTATTAAACCGTTGTTTTGTGTATGACAACCTGTTTTGATTGGTGAATGTGTTTGTTTGTGGTAAATCCCATTTCATTTACAATCTTCTGTGACAGGTTCATTATTTTGTCCAACTGCAGAAGTTTTCTCATATCTGTTGGGTTAACAAACTGTGAAATCATGCAAACGTCTTCTGAAATCAGTTTACATTTATTTTTTAAATTTTGTTCCAAACTTTTAATCTTTTGATCAGCAGTTATTTATTTTGTAAATAACAGGCAACATAGTTCAACATGGTTCCCATCAATGGCTTTAAATTAGCAATTTATGTGGATGAGCCTGAATCACTGGGTAAATACATGATGAACACAATGATAACATCTTGTCTGTAACACTGTTACCATTGTGGTCAACAATAATCGCCAACAGGGAGAGTGGGCTGAGAATACCTCTGGGATTAGTGGGTAGGCTATCATTGTTGTCCGCAGGGTGCAAATTGTTATCCTCTCCAGCAGGTGGCGCTCCACGAGCTAACATTGCGTAAACTGCTGTTAAAAAAAAGACCCATAGCCCCTCCTTTATCGCTACCAACTCCACACGCTTGCTGGCGTGTGCTGGTGCTGAAGTGTTTTCGTCCACTGGATTTGATGCTCAAGAAGAGCCACCAACACACCATGCCGATATATATATCAGGGCTGGGCGAAGACCACCGTTTCTAAGATAACGCCGTGGTCTCGGAATAAGGTAGATGATGAGGACAGGTGTTCGGAGCGTTAACTCCACGGATTGCTACAGACTTGGAAGTAAGGTTTACCTACAGCTTCCCCCGTCGGATGATTGAGTGAGCAGTCAGAATGGCAGGGGGTCGGAGAGGACTTGTGGCCCCCCAAAATACTTTTTTGGAGAATATTGTCAGACGATCAAATGGTAAGCGTCTTCAGCACTTTGTAGAAAATAAAGAAGGTGCAAAGGGAAACACTTGTAAGTTGAATGAAAAAAAGGCCTACTATGTAAGATGATAATCTAATCGGCTACTAATAATGATTAGACTACATTAATAGTGCATCTATTAATTGAAATGGGCTTTGCTTTTGCAAGCTTTTTATTTATAGTGTGCCCACGCTATGCCACAATGTACATACACTATGTGTTGTGTATCCTACCTATGCATTGTGTTGTCTACTGTACACGTACAAGTCGTTGCGAAAAACCTTTGATTTGTAAATGATGCTCAATATTGCCTCGGGTTCTGTGCAGGTGATGTGATGGAAAGGACATTTTAGCCTTTTCCCCTTAAATCCAAGAATCCGACACGGAGGCTATTGTATTAATCATTAGTTATAGTAACCTCAGTTAGATTTGCGAGATGTTACTTAACATGTGCCTACGTTTGTCGTATGTGAGAGCAGATTGTTAAAATGTGAATATTTCTCTTCTCAATACAATAACTTTGTACCCTAAGTCAATCTGCTAATTCGCTTTCCTTTTCATTGGGGAATACTATTTGCATCCGTTTTTTTCTTTCGAACCCCTGGACGAACTGTAGCCTATTATCTCACCCGTCTTTTAATACCCGTAACAATGATAACATCTTAACCCCCGCCTGCATTTTTGTTTTCTTGTGATTGTATACAAAACACCAGTGATCAGTTGGAATCAAATCTGCAAAAAAGAAATCAAAATGTACAAATGTAAATGTCCACTTTGTGTTTATGTGTTATGGGGTATTTTACATTGAATTGGTCTGTCCAGCTTTGGCCTGCCAACAACACTGTGAAAACTTTGCCTTTCATATTTTCAAGATAAAATAAAGGCTAACATTGTTAACATTTCCAATCATTACATTTGTATTGGTGTACGTAAGCACTTGCACATGTCCTCCAATCAGAGCTGCTTTTCAATGAACGGAGGATTGATTGGGGCACCCTTATATTCCAGTTTGTGAAGTCACAACGGGAACTATAAGCTTTTTCGACCAAATTGGTCGAAAAAAGTTGTTTTCAAATAATTGTAAATAGACATAGCCTAGTAAAATCAAAACGTGATGGCGA
>OMNS01085255.1:0-11606 GCA_900303225.1 Laemonema laureysi
CAATAAATATTATTTTTGCATGGAAAGCTTTACATGTATCGATTCTTGAGAACCTCAGCTTTCAAATAGTATATGGCATTACTATGGTACGTCGTGATAAGGCGCCGTAAATTCATTTGTAGTGTCGGGGGGGAGGCGGAGAAAGTCTCACTGTACCGCCGGCGGGACGGGTGCCGGTTAAGGGGTTAAAGTGTCTTTTATGAGTTCTGTCCAACAGGCGTATTTAATCTTTGATCCATACCACTAGCTCTGGTATGTAGATGCATATCATGGCAGTTTCTTTCCTAAATTACACAAAGTGGCACCTGACATGCCATGCAGGTTGCAGGCTGTTTTTTTGCCCTTAAGGCTTCCCTGTCGTCTTCTGTGAGGTTTCTATGCGAGGCGGGACTGGACTTGCATACAGGGCTGCTCTGAGGGAGATGGAAGAGGAAGAGGAGGTCTCTGGCTACTGCTAAGACCTGGAGAATCCAAGGGTTGACTTGAAGTAATTATTACATTGTAATTATTACTATACACATCTAAAGACGTCTGCTTCAGTCAGCCTTGTCAACATCAACATAAAGCTCATACACTAATGCAAGCTAATGCAAACATCTTGAGTAGGATGTGAATTAATGCTGCACAGATTGGCTCTCCTATAACCATAGGTATACAAAAGGACAACTTTATAAAATACTTTCTAAAAATCCAAACTTAATAAAATAGCAAGCAAAATAGTTGGCCAACTCATAACATGTCTCCAAATGCACTGGACTCAAAGTGTTTCCTGGGGTACAAATTCCTCAGATTGGCTCGTTCACATCAGCTGGTTAGCTGATGAGAGAGAGGGGTGGCAGTGGCTCAGGGGGTAGAGCGGCTTGTTCGGTAACCGGAAGGTTGCTGGTTCGATCCGCGGCTCCTCCACCTGGCAAAGTGAGCAAGACTCTTAACCCCAACTGCTCCCGACGAGCTGGATGTTGCCTTGCATGGTTGACACCGCCGTCGGTGTATGAATGTGTGTATGAATGGGAATGAGAGGCATGAATTGTACAGCGCTTTGGATAAAAGCGCTATATAAGCAGTGATGAGAGAGAGAAATGTTCTGATTGGCTAGGAAGGCGTGCTTGAAGGATGACGCCGATAATGATCTGTACATCCACACGTAGCAAAATATTAAAGTCTAAAATCGAAAAGTTATTCTTCAACACAGAAAATTATTTTTGAAAACAGATGAGAAAGACCATTTGGCGATCGCATATAACATCGATGGAAGTTAGCTTTGCACAGAAATGTTGAATACAATTGCATTCAAAATGCATGTCATACAACAACTTTTCCTTGACGTTCGAAAGTAAAATCTAAAATTACACAATTGATGTACATTTACATACTGCTTCACCAACCCTTATCTTTGTCAGAAACGCTGATGGACAGGTGTGGCAAACAAACATGCCCATATACCCCTCTGTAAATCATGCATTAAATTGATTGAAAATAATTTTGATTTGATTGTGGACCCTGTGAAGGGGGGGAAAAAATGCAATTTCCCAAATATACTGATCAGATGAAGTATGCACTGTAAAATATAGACCTTCATGATACACTTTGTTGTGAAACATGTTGAGGTTGAAATTTAAATGGAAATGCTCGTTAGCTGTCGTTACAGTGTGTGTTTTTGTGTATCAAATGCACATAACACATAACATAACACTGGGTCATTCTGGACAATGACAATTCTCACAACAAGGCAAGAGGCAGAGATGCACTGTGCCTTTTAAATGTAAAGTATTCTTTATAATCCTGAGCAGCTCTGCACATCCCTCTCTACTGTGGCGTGTCTGCAGGACAGTCCCAGACCTTGTGCGTGGGGAATGACATCTTTAATTTGAGGAGGAGATGAATTCTTTAATGCGGCAAGTAACGTAAATGATAACAGTGTAGTGTATATCTCTTTGCCATGGACGAGCACAGATGCAGACACATGCATCAATGCACATTTGCCGATGCTACACGAATACACACTCCTTCCCTCAATGTTGAGTGAATATTTAATGACCCTCATATGTGTATGCAGTATATAATGAAGTAGAGCCATGCTGGAACATGTTTAGGAAAGATCTCTGTCTTCCTCTGTCTACCAAGCAACAACTTCTGCGTGTGGACAACAACAAACTTCCACTTGTTAGTTGTGTGATTTCTTCCTAGTGCAGTGCCACAGACACTGTGTGCAAGAAGCACCGATGGGCTCACTCTCCAAACACAGTATAATTAGTTTATCAATGCATGAACGGCTGGAGGTTTGACAGGTTGTTGGAATGTCAGACATTCTATAAATATGTCCCATATGTCCGTACAATGATGGAGAGCAAGAACAACCATCAAGAGTATTACCTGTTTGTAATAGCAATTACTATCACACTTGTGTAGGCAGACATCAAACACTAACACTGAAATGCTCTTAAGAAAGACATGTGAATGAACATTGATATGCAAATGAGTTCTGAATGGTAGATAAGAGCAGGTAGGCATCCTCGTGTGCGCATGTGGAATGTCAGGGAAGCTCTAAAACAAGTTGACACCCGTGATAACATCAGTCTTTACGCAGTCCTAATGCACCTCGAGAAACGGCAGAGGCTTTCTAGTTTGTAATGAGCGATCCAGTAATGCGGTATGTTATATTGTTTGAGCAAAACCAAAAAGACAAAAACTGGTTGAAGGACAGCACTGTGGTTAAATTTATGGTTGATAATTTCCATCATGTGTACACTCTGCCAGCCACTCTAGGAAAGCTGGGCTTTAGACTTCTTGAGTTACATATTGTTTCATTTGGTAGTTGGTGGACTTGCAAGCTACAAGAACATCACTTGAAATATATTTTTTGCTTAAGGGCCTTGTTGTTAATGTACTTTCAGTCCCCCATTAGCCTATAGTGTTTCTTAAGCATGCTTAAACAAGGGTCCTTTGTCAGCTTTTGTGCTGTTAGAAGGAAAAATGCAAATAAAGTAAATGAGCTGTGGGTGTTGCACAAAATCAATCACATTATTATGTTTGACTAATAAGAATAATTCTCTCTACAGAAATCCCACAGCTACTGTGCAGAGGACCAACAAGAAAGTGAACAATGACCCTACTCTTCGCATTCAGAACCTCTCTATTCTCATTGGGCAGATTAAAGCCTACTATCAGGTATGGAAGAACGGGTCCTTTTTATATGCATCAATTTTTATGTGACTTTTTTTTGTTTTTTTTGGATAGCATGACATTTATGAATAAAAGATGCAAATCATTTAGGTCCAAAGATACCTCCTCTAATGAGCACCAGAAGATCAAACTAAACATTTTTTATGTAGACAGGGGGTTGTTGGTCATTCAATTTGAATATTTCTCATGTAATACTTAAACAATGTCAGAAATGCTTTAAAAACTGACCAAGCCAGTTTTCTTTCAAATCATTCCCCAATGCAATTTAGCCTCTGGTATTGAACCTGGCACCTGGGAATAGGGTTGGGAACCGAAACTCGGTTCCAAATTAGAACTGAATCCAAAATGCAGAGTACCGGGTACCCGAAAAAAAAGTTGAATTTCGGTTCTGCTTATCGGTTTGCAAGGACGTGGTGGCTACCTGCCAGGACGTTTAAAAAATGTTTTATCTGCCAGGACCTGTCTACGTCACGCATCAACGCAACAACGCAACGTGTCCATTTGTTTTGATACAGCTAGCGGTTAGCATGCATGTTATGTTTGCTAATGTCAGCAGTGTGAAAGATGAACCGCGGTAAAGGGTCAAAAGTGTGGCTTCACTTTGTAAAAGAAAGCGACAACAAGGCTAAGTGCAATAAATGTGGGAAATCTATTAGCTGCAAGGCAGGTTGCACCTCAAATCTGACCAAACATTTAAGGCAGCACGGCATTGATTTGAAAGAATGTACCGTGTTTGATGTCTTGCGGTCTCCGCCAGCGCGAGCACCTCGCAAGCACCTCCAATCATTGAAGTCATTGAGCATGTCTGATAAGGCTCTGAGAGGAGTTGTGACTGTGAGTGTGGGTTTTCTTTTGTCTACGTTAGTTTAATTAACTGCTCTAGATTAATCCTTATCTATTATTTATTTAAGATTTTTTTTAATGCACGTCTGTGGATCATACGTTTTTATTGTATGTATTTACTTTGTTAATTTTTGTAATCTAAACATTTGACCTTTTTTTTTACCATATTGGAATCGAAACTCGGACTCGATAAGAACCGGAATCGATAAGCAGAACCGGAACCGGAATCGATAAAATTCAAACAATACCCAACCACCCATATCTCACATATTGCCATACAAACAAAGTGATGTTTGCAGACAGGTATGTTTGTGGCTGTGTGTGAAGTGGTATGCTGACCTTTATCCAGATGTCAGACATCAAAATACAGAGACGGAGAAGGTGGTGAAAGGCATATGAAGACATTCTGCCACTGATGTGGTTCTGTCTCTCAATATTTTCCAGCTGAATTTCTGGAATAGGATTTTCTTTCTTTCTATTTTTTACTGCACTTCATAAACTCCACATTTTGGGCTGCAATTGCAGTCCTCAAGCAGCAGGCATATATTGACGTTTTTTTACTTCACTTGCGGTATGATTTAGAGATAGTAGGCTAATGTGAGAATTACTTTTTGGACTGATTTGGGTTATTTGACTATCCCAGTAAATCACCTGCAGTGCTGCATAAGCCATGACCAGCAAGTGAACTTGAGACAGTATGCCAAAGTTGGGATTTAGGAATTTTGGTATGTCACTGTGTAACCGTGGAGATCGCGTTCCCACACTACAGTGCAAATGAATAATAGTTTCCCTGAGGGATGGTCTGGAACGGTCTCCTAGTATGTGATTGCAAACTGTATTTTTCCTAATCTTATCTTAATATCCCATTGGAGATTGATGTTGTCTGCAATTTCTGCATTTCATCTGTGTCATTACTAATAATTATTTATCATATTTTCCTTTTGTGCAGGTAATGGTCAGCAAAAATATTTCATGCCAAATGGCAACAAAAACCGAAAATGGTGGTATTTAATCCTGTATTCGCCAGCTCAAAACCACATTGTTTTATGTCATGAATAAAACCCTAAATTATTTAAAGTGCATCAAATGTTACAGCCTCTTGTTACCATAACCAATTGGAATCAATTGTGAAGCGTCTCGTTAAAGACCTCAGGTAACATTTAGATGGCAGCGGCCACTTCGAACTTCCGAGATGTTGTTAAAACACGAAAACTCTGCTCAACATACACTATATGGACAAAAGTATTGGGCCACTCCCCTTAATCATTGAATTCAGGTGTTTCATTCAGTCCCATTGCCGCAGGTGTATACATTCAAGCACCTAGCCATGCAGTCTGCCTTTACAAACATTTGTGAAAGAATGGGTCATTCTAAAGAGCTCACTGAATTCGAACGTGGTACTGTAATAGGATGCCACCGTTGCAAGTCAGTTTGTGAAATTTCTTCTCTCCTAGATATTCCACGATCAACTCCAAGTGGTATTATTGCAAAGTGGAAACATTTAGGAACCACAGCAACTCAGCCACAAAGTGGCAGACCACGTAAAGTTATAGAGCGCCGAGTACTGAGGCGTATAGTGCGTAAAAGTCGCCAAAGCGCCAAAGCTTTGCTGACTCAATAAGTTCCAAACCAGCTCTGGCATAATATCAGCACCAAAACTTCATGGCATGGGTTTTCCATGGCTGAGCAGCTGGATGCAAGCCTTACATCACCAAGCACAATGCCAAGCGTCGGATGAAGTGGTGTAAAGCACGCCGCCACTGGACTCTGTGGAGTGACAAATCATGCTTCTCTATCTGGCTGTCTGATGGACGAGTCTGGGTTTGGTGAATGCCAGGAGAACGTTACCTTCTTGACTGCATTATACCAACTGTAAAATTTGGCCTAGGCCCCTTAGTTCCAGCTTCATTTTACCAAGTCATTTTGGACAATTCCATGCTTCCAACTTTGTGGAAACAGTTTGGGGAAGGATGAGTTTGGTGTGGAAGAACTTGGCCCGCACAGAGCCCTGACCTCAACCCCATTGAACACCTTTGGGATGAACTAGAACGGAGATTGCGAGCCAGGCCCTCTCATCCAACATCAGTGTTTGACCTCACAAATGCTCTTCTGGATGAATGGGCAAAAATTCCCACAGACACACTCCAAAATCCCAGAAGAGTAGAAGCTGTTATAGCAGCGGGGGACCAACTTCATATTAATATATGCCTATGAATTTGGAATGGGATGTCATAAAAGCTCCTGTAGGTGTAGTGTGTAGGTGGCCCAATACTTTTGTCCATATATTGTATATATGGCAACCTGGGTTAACTTTGCTGTGATATCGTCTTATGGCCATATGGTCATTGGAGACATTTTTGTTTTTGGCTTCTATCCCGTTCAATAGCAAACCTTAAAAGAGCAACATAAATATTAAGGCACACAGACAATTCCATATTCAGAAGAATAGTGTGGCTCATCTACAAAGCTCTTGTGGGCATTTGTTAAGTCCTCTCGCCCTCTATTCTGACCTCATGGTCAGTCACAGCATTGTTCAGCCACGTGTCTGCCAACTGTTTTATGACCACCTGCAGCTTAAGACCACCCTGGGGTTGATCCCCTGTCTGTCTCAATCTGCCCTCATGGCCTCCAGGGACTCCACCACCAAAAGACCACTCATGTCCACAATAGTGGACATGAGTAGAAAAAACAAAAGGCTTTTTATGGCATGGTACTTTTTTAGTATTATTTATTTTCTCATTTGTAAAAGGTTTTTTAGTACAGCCATGTTTGATTCCCTGCATATATATCAGAGGGGTCTGAAGTACTTGGGATGAACCCATATGATCATCGGTTCTATTAAAGTTTAGTTGTTAATAGGGTTCGTCCGATGTATCTGCCCGATATTGGCGTTTAATTAAATATCAGATATCGGCCTGTGAATGTCATCTAACTCTGATATTAAAAATAATATGTGTCCCATATGCCTAATATGAAGTAAACTGTGGAACTGCACTGTCACCGCTCAGAACCACTGCTGGAATGTGTGATCAGCTCTCCTCATTTTTTTTTCCTCCTCACTGTTTTGAGCAGCAAGTAGTTTTTACAGCTACTTTTTATTGTTTTAACAAGATCATTTTCACGCCATATATCTACCAAACATGCCATAAGCAATGAAAATACCAATTGTCATATTTCTGTAGTTAAGGTTAACGTTCAACATTAGGTGGCTTGGAATTTAGGCTGGAGGGAAATCATCAAAACATTATCAGAACACCAGTTAGTTTGCCTTTCCTCTGCCTTTTTGCCATGTGCCAGCTCACAGCAAAGGCTTACCAGTAATGGGGGGTTCACACAAAGTAATTGCAGTTGTAAAATGCTCAACACACAAAAATGCAAGATCTGAGGGTAAAGAGCTCAGATTCTGATTCAGATCACAAGAGGTCATACGTTTGTCAAGACACAGGAAGTGAGACAAATGTAGTCCGAGGGGATGAATGCAAATGGAACCAAAAAAACTAATAAACATAACAACATGTGTCTTTGGTTAGAAAAGCACAAATCAACCCCTTGATGGTCGTCGTTCCAGGTTAATTGTCACTTTTCTGTGTCCATATATTGTGTATGACTGTCTACTGGATAGTACAGGGAAGTAATGGTGTTTACCTGTTACAAGAGCGCTAAGACAGATTCTACTCTAAAATAAATAAAATGATTTACTGAAAGTCTCACAGAGGTATAAAAAACAAGTGGCTTTCAAAAATATAGCTATCACACAGCAGCATTTAACCACATGTCAGACACCCGACTCCCAACACATGTGAATGTAATTTATGCTGATTGGAGGACAATTGTGGCCATTAGCAACAGTTGTCCCTGTGGCAACCATAGGGACTTCCAATCTACCATGGTATGTGTTTCAGCTTTAAGATGTTAAATGATCTGCTCTTTAGTGTAATGGCTTTAGTAGGTTTGGACTTGAAAATGATTATTAGGTTATTTAATATCTTGATAATGATATATAGCATGACATAGCATTTTTTCTGGTAATTTAATAAATAAATAGTGTATATAAAATAACCACACAGTAAAGCCTATGTTTGTATAATTAAATACTTGACATATAGTCAAAGTATTGTTTCATTGTACTTTAGTGTAAAATTAACATTTTCAAGTGAAACTATAGAGATAATAAATCAGAGCAGCAATTAGGGCTGGGCGACATGGACAAAATCAAACATTGATTTTTTTTGAACACATGAATTTTGACCAAATAACCTCTATTGATATTGCAACAATATTGTAGGGATGACTATTGGTGCTTTCACAAAATACACAGAGATTTTTTAATAAATAATGATCAGTAATATGGCTATTAGTCACTCGTCATTATATCCACATAAAGGCAAATAATAGAACAGCTACATTTAAAACCAGGAAAATACATCACTTAGGCCTATGCCATGTCACAATATTACAATGTCCAAAATCGATATCTCATATCACATTATCAATATATTGCCCAGCCATAAAGTAAAGTGTCCTCTAATGATGAGGGTAGACTCAACATTTCTCCAGTCAGTCAGTCAGTTATTGAAAAATAACAAGCACGCAGAGTATGTTTTGAAATGGATTTTCCTTTTAACCCTTTCCCGCTGGACAAAAAAAACCATTAACACCACTAACATCTGGCTTCTGTCTTAAGTGAGAAAGGTTCCAATCGGCATTAATTCCTGGGACAAATGACTCTGCAGTAGTCACAGGTATTTTTCAGCTCCAGCTCCGATTGGCAGTGATGGAAATATGACACCCGGGTGGAGACACACATTTTCCCTTTTCCGGTGCAATGCTATGTCTCCGTTGGTAACTTCTGATATGCCTACTGCTATGCTTTGATTTCACAATATGCTGTAGGCCTATGGCTCAGTGGAGAACAGTTGCAGGAGTGTGTGAGCTGGTGCCTGTTGTGTTTGTCTTGCAGTGGTTGATTTATTATTATTTTTATTGTGTACATTTGTGTTATACATTTTTTCCAGTTATTTCTTGGTTCTGAATAATATTAACAAGAACAACATCTTACTTTGCTGTGCAAAGAATATGTTTAGCAGGTCTTGCTTATGTCCAAAACACTGTTGGCTCCATTTGCACACTAGGGTTTGTTGTGTTTTCCAGTTACATGGTTCAGCATCGCCTCTGCTGGTTGCCTCTGTTGGTCAGATTTGGTCCTATTTTAAATGGAATGGCCTCATGGTTTTAGACACATGGAGTATTAAAGCCAAGCTAAAGCCCAGTGCTCCACTTGGCTTGTTTTTCCACTCTCTCTCTCCAAGTGAATCCCTTTATTCTTGGATCTTGAGGGAAATGACTGCATCTGTTGCCACTTATTCAAAGTAAAAACCACAAACATCAGCCTATAAGAGGAGGTTTCCCATTTCAACAACATATATAACTTTTGTGAAAATGCTTTGAACCCCAACCATATATTTTATAGTGGGGTCTACTTTTAAAATATACGATAATCTCAGTACTTTGATTCATTGGTACGTTTTTCAGCAGACGATGTAGGTTAGCCAAATGCTAATGCTTCTTAATACTGGGACGTTTCCACTGCTACCAAGCCAGCTTTACATATGGCTGTGGAGACAAGAGTAGCTCAGTGTTCTCCATGGCTGCTGCTGCTTTGCTTTGGGGTGTGGTGTCAGGGCAGGGATCTGTGGTGTCAGGGCAGTTTAGACGGTGTTTAGAGAAAAACACAAGGCACCATTCACACCAAGCCTGGTCCACTCATGCCTTAAAGCTCCTGCAAGCCTTCAAAGGCAATTTGAACTAATTAATGGTAAAATAAAAATATATAATTAAAACCATCTTTTCAGAATTTAATTTAAATATGAAAATTATTTAATAAGGATTTGCCCAGGATAATTGTGATCAGTACAAAGGCTTCTCTGATGATGCTATTGGGAACCTTGCTGTGATTGTAGAGCTGTTATTACACCCTGGCCCTCAGGACACATGTGACTTGAGTTCACGAGGAGTCTGTGTGGGTCACTGGCTCAGCCACGTGAATGTATAGTAATTGTTAACCTGCTTTGCTACATAGCCAAGAGGGAAATAGACTCCACCCATTAAACCGGCTTGAAGGAATAGAACAAAATTGATTAACTGAAATTTTGTGAGATTGCAATGGATAGATTAAAGTTTACTTGAACCCCTGTTTCAGCTCGAATTTGAACACTGAGATTTAAGAAAAAAAGAGTTCTAGTAACGAGGGGGGAGGTGGTCCCCATGGTTATGCCCCACGGCATGTTTGTTTGACAAGCCCGTCTTACCACAGGAAGAGCTACTGAACCCACTGTCTCCACATCACCTGTAACCAGCAGCCATTGTAAATAATGAAATCAATAATGGCAACAAAAGATAATGCATATTGCAAAGATCTTATACGGAAAAGAAAATGTATACTGTAAGTGTCTGTTCTTAGATGCAGCCAATCAACTCCTACCCACTAGGCGTCAAACCCACAGATTCTTCAGTTTTCAGAGAAGGCAGATAATCGCTTGGAGTCTTCCCGATGGCAGTTCAAGGCTGATTTAAGACCAGTTGTGTTGTGTGTACTGCCGAAGTCGGCAGGTTCATCGGGTTTTATCAATTTATGTAACAAACTAAAACAGTGAGGTGGCCGAGGTCAAGTTAAATTAACATAATATAACATTGTGAAAAGTTTCCATGTTTTCATTCTAGTTAACCATTACTTCTAGTTGAAGAATGCTAATGAACGCTAGTCATCCCGTGATTGGTTGAAATGGAAAAACGTTTCAACTCCTCAACGCTTCTCCTCTGTGAATGGTTGTCTATTAGCTGTACAGCATTTTTGTTATTATCTGTCAGAAGTCTTGATGATATGAAGTATAAGTATATGTATACGTTTTGCTTTAACCAAGACAAAGCCCAATGGGAAAAGAGTTTCAGAAGAAGTGGCTTACTGGATGATTCATTAACAGGGAAGTTGGTTGTCATAGTTTGTTATGCGCTCAGAGGAAGCACAAGTCAGAACCAGGACATTTTCTTCTTTTTTTTTTCTTTCTGGAAATATTCTGGCAGTACATACCAAATAATTTGTTCCCTCATAATTTCAATGTTCACACTGTGTGTGTGTGTGTGTGTCTGTGTGTGTGTGTGAAAGGGTGTCTGTGTGCATTTTTTCTATCAGATAGTAGGCCTATGTGTGAGTCAGGGTAGTAGAGTAGGTTCTCATGTGTGAAACAGGGTTATTTTAAACTCACAGTGGTCGCATTGAGAGGTAGCTGGAAGCTGGACTTCTACAGCTGAAACACTACAGCGTGGTTTACTCTGCTTTTATCTGCTAGCCCTCTTTCGTTGTGTTCTGTTTTGAAGCTCTCTCGTTTCTTCCTCGGTTTCTCCCCGGTGTGGCCTGACAGCTCCCAGTGGAATGAGTTGAATTTAATTCAATTGAGTTGAACACCATGTAGCGCTCAATAGAAGCAATCACCACAAACAATGAGGCTTCGGTTTGGCATGAAGAAAGCAAAAAACTTGCTTTAATGACACTAAACAGTGTGTGCGTGTGTGTATGCGTGTGC
>OMNS01085257.1:0-11202 GCA_900303225.1 Laemonema laureysi
GAGTGTGGGAAGTGTAGGTTTCTTGAGAAGTGGTGTGATTCTGGCGGTCTTGAACGCAGAGGGAAAGCATCCAGACTCCAGAGATGTGTTGATGAGGTGGGTCAGGAAGGGAAGGAGTTTGGGTGCAGTAGACTGAAGGAGAGGGGATGGAACCGGGTCAAGAGAGCATGTGGTGGGGTGGCTAGATGTAACAAGGTGAAGAACCTCGTTAGGGGGGAGGGGACAAAAATGGGATAGGGAGGGAAAAGGTGGAGAGGGCGGTAGAGAGGGATGGGTGGAAGGCAGACAGGTGTTGTTGGTGCACAGGGTATCAGCCGGGGGGTGAGGGAAGGAGGATCGGATATAATAAAACATGGTTTTGATCAACAGCCTCATATCTTACTATTTAGTAATTTATTAGACACGTTCATCAGAAGCTACTTACAATTAATACAGATACATTTGATTAAGGAGCAGGTAGGGGTTATCTTGCTCTATAGGATGCTATAGATTAGGCTGTGGACATTGGGCATCGAACACAGTATATAGGTATTTTATTAATCATAATAAAACATATTCCATCGTTCATTATAATTCTACTCTCACAGGACAACATGAAGCGAATAGTAATATCCTCCCTCCACACACCGATGAAGAGGTGAATGGAGACTCCACTGTTGGGTATGTTGTGTCGTGTTGGAGGAAATGTCTCCAGAGGACTGAGCTCCTGGTCCCCCCTGGAGCCAGTGGGAGGGACTGAAGACTGGGCCAATGTCAGGGGGCAGGACACCATAGAGATCTGCTGGGGACAGATATATTTTCTCAAAATTGTATGCCTAGATTAAATCCAGAACTCTTCCTTTACAGCTCCATAGGCAAAGTTATCTAACCAAATTTAGTATCCTCCAATCAGGGATTAGTTACTTTAAGGATCACCAGCTATGTTTACTTATGCTAACTGAATCAAAGTGATAGGTTTCATTTTATTAGTCAGCAAAACCTACCAGTAGTTTAACTTGCTTGTCCCCTATTACGGGTTCTGAAAGTATTAACATTATAGCCATCTTATTTGAATTGGAAGGGTAATAATAAGCAAACTGCCAACGCTAGGTTAACAGCAGATATCTGCAATAATATCTGAATCATGCGATCACAATGTTTAAATGACCAAAAACACTTACATTTTAAATAATTTCAATAATGTCATGAGTCACAAACCATGGCAACAACAAGCCTGTCCAGACAAAACGTACAACATAGTATTCTTTATCTTTGACAACCACTGTTGTAACCAGAAGGGAAATAACAATGTGGTTCTAACTGGATAAAGACATGAAGACGGGTAGGCCTAATATTTACACTTGTGGGGGTGGGGTGTTAGAAATGCCTGTTCTGTTCTTAGTCTTAGCTTGAACTGAACAAGAGAGATAGCAAATCATCACAATATTAACAATACAGTTATGAATGTAATAAAACCACACTATTCATTGTTAGAACTTGCCCAATGTCCACAGTCTACCTAAAGGGAAATCCTTTGGCAATATTTCTAACCCTTAATGACATTTAGATCTATCTAAAAACAATAATTCACTGTAAATGTATTTTCGTATAAAAGCGTCAGCTTAAAAAATTACTAAACAGAAGTCATATAATCTTGCATATATGTAAGATGAAACCCATTGGCTCACTGTTGTGATGTCACTCAATGAGAGATGTGTGTAACCTACGGCAACAGCCTCTGTGGTCTACGCCGATGACATTGAGACTAATTATACGGTGAACCTACAGCGTATATGTGTGTCTGCATCCTCACTAGAGCTGGGTATCTGCACTGATTTTCCGATGTGATTTGCTTTCAATTCACTACAAATCTTTGAATCTCTGGATTTAAAGAATCAATATCAGATCGATCAAAATGGAAAATAGCAATTAATCGGTAAGTCTTTATCCCAGCCTGTATTCATGAACATTATGTCTGATTCTATATATCTCTTTCTCCCTCTCTCCCCATCTCTCTCACCCCCCTGAAACCTTTTTGCCAAGTCTCTCTCGTGACTGCTAGATCCAAGCCAAGTTAGCACTTTAGCGCTCTGGGCTTTGGTGTGCTAGTGGTGCTGTCTGGTTCCTCTCAAACCTGTCCGACTGAAGACCACAATTACAATTTTTCTGTTCTTCTTCTGTTCATTTTTGTTAATGAAGAATTTGAAGTATTGTATTGAATATCAAACAATCAGAGGTAATTTCTGTATTTGCTTCATCTCCTAAAATGCACTGACACACACACACACACACACACACACACACACAGAGCTCTTGACCAATGTATAAGTTAGATCCTAATTGATGATTGTTTGGATACATTTGCTTATATTGAGTCTACATCTATCTTGCCATGCCCCCCTGCCCGAATGGTTGCCGAGGTAACCACACAGGTCTTACGGCGTCTTGGTTTTGGTTTTGAGTAGTTATGTTGAAAAAAATAACTCTCATGGGAAATCGGATTATTACTTCCCAAAAAAGTTAAACAAGTTCAAAATAACTGCACAACTCATTTCAGACCTAAAATGTGGGTAATATATGCAAATGAACAATGTCCTCCATGTTGCCTGCACCCAGATCTCACTGCGACTTTTGTCCGGCTGACTTTTGCTGGCAAAGCAGATCTGCAGATCTGGGTGCAGCCAACATGGAAAGGAAAGGTAAACATTGTTCATTTGCATTTACTACCCACATTGTAATGGTACATAGCTGGTTGAAAACCAGCCAAGTTCCCCTTTAAGTGCAAGTGTAATGGGCTGTATCTAATAACTTTAATAATAAGTTTATATATTTTGATTAGAATGCCTACTGTTCAGTAATAAGTGGTTATTTCATTATCAGTTTATAATGAAACCAACATGTTTAATTATTATTGAATATAGTACTCTAGTTGTGTAGTACCATATCGCACTGTGTTTAATTGGTGGAAAATAATAGGTTATTATTGGAAAGTATACATGCACAGTGTGGTGACATCAAGACTCTCCACAGTGCTGAAAGATCAGGACCTTGGACAGTGTCCACTCAGGAAATGCCTATATTTGGGTATGATACTGGGCAATTGGTACTATGATCGGCAGCTGGCCCAAACCTGGAGGCAAGGCAGCTGCACTCAATTGCCAATTGACAGTAACTAAGCAGACTGTTTTTCAGGGAAGCTCTGTCAGTCATTGGGGGAGCTGAGGGAGGGCATGATGTGACACAGACAGCTACTGCAAGTAAAGAAAAGAAGATTGATACCAAGTCCTAGCGTTGTGAGACCATCACCATCTGATTCACACTCTGTTTCTCTCTGCAGATAGGTCAAATGATAGGAGCGCTAGGGGGAGGGGTTAGAATTCCAGCTCATGATGAACAAGGAGCGTCGCAGTCTGCCGAAAAAAATAAATATCATGAGAAAAGTGTAGCAATCTACGGAGCAATCAAAACTGTTTTCATCCAAAAGGAACTGAATACCAAAAATATGAACAGAAGTCTGCACGAAAGGCTTTTATCAGATTACAATGTTACAATGTTACAATGTCAGCTTTGCTTTCAACCACATTCTGTCATACCCCACCTTGCTCCTGCTAAGTTATGTGTTTTATTTTATTTCATTCATCGTTTCCTATTTTATGTTGATACTCACCTCTCCTCTCATTTCAGGTAACTTCACTCCCTGCCCCTGTGTGTTTCCCATCTTTGTGATTGTCTTTCCCTGCTCTGATTAGTTCCACTTCCTAATTATTATTTATTTAACCTTTATTCATCCAGGTAGATAACACAATGACATTAAAAATCTATTTTTCAAGGGTGACTTGGCCAAGAGGGCAGGTCACCCCGTGCTTTACCCTGTGCTGTGCACGGGGTGAAACACAACACAAAGCAAACACAACATACAACATTTGGCGTTCCTCAACATTCAGTCTTTCAGGAGGCCTTTGAAATCAACAAGGGAGACTGGATCAGTCGGTAGTGTTTTAGTTTTTTGATGACGGCAATGATGTGGCTCTTCCACTTTAGACTTCTGGAGAGGGAGAGACTTCTGAGTCCACCACCTCCACATATTCTGACCACAGATTGCCAATGGGGGGCAGGCTGAAGGGAGTTTGCGGAACAATCCACCACCGACCACCATCTCCACCGTCTTGCTGTTGTTAGCCGTATTGTAAACCAATGTAACAAGAGTAGATTAGACTAGAGTTAGACATGCTTATCCCTCCATTCTGTTTGACAGACAAGCCCTGCAGAGAGTCTAGGCCAGTGTGCTAATTATACCGTGGCATTCGGGGAGCTCACTCTAGCGGTAGTAATGTGCACATTTTTTTCTGTATTAATTGAAGCTTACCAAGCTTCCTGTAATTGTCTGATTCCAATGTGACGATATAATTTCATCACATGCTTACCAATGTTGCCAACAGGCATGCATTAATACCACAGAGAGTAACTTTTGGTTTTTCATCACTGGGCATCGCCAGCCATCCTTCTTTATTGTGACCATCCCTACAGTCTGAGTTTACATCCCTTCCCTCTGGTATCAGTTTTGTATTGTTCATTGTACATTGTCTGTTACTATGTTGCACTTGGACTGCAAAACTTCTCTGGGATTTAATAAAGTTTGAACTTGAACTAATCTCCGACATATGTATGCACAGACTGCTGCCTGCCAGGACCTGAACACAACAACCCCAGTCTCAGACTCATCTTACAAGTTTATCGCTGAGGCTAGAAGTTTATACCCAAAGAAAAAAAGGGATATCCAATGAATTGCTGCCTGACTGGTCCGGGGCTACACGTCGAAACCTAGATGCATCAGCAATATCTGGGATCCCCACTGCCGTTGTAAGGCATTTAAACACATGAGAAAGCAATCATGTGATACACCCCTGGAACGATTAGATTCTCAACTATCATAACCATAACCATAACCAAATGAAACACAATTCCAACCCCAAACTAAATAATAAGCATGTTACAACAAGAACAATACCAACCTTTTTGTCATGTTTACTACACAAACTATATATCATGTGAAACCTGAGACTGATTCCAAAAGTCCAAACCATATCACTCTGTGACCAAAACTTGCTAAACTAGGGGCCAAATACCATCAAGAACAAACATCACTTTTTCTAGTTGTGCTACAGTGTTTTATCATATAAAACCATAAACGGATGATCCAGTGTCTGGGCACCATTTTGAAACCTAAAAGTGAATGTTGGCTACTTCTCACACCCTCCTGTACACTCGATGAATGAATCCCAATTAGTATGATTGTTTACATGATGATCTGCGTCCCTTGTCGATCATGTTGATAATTTGTTTTTGTGAATGACCGAATGGCGCGTGACAGCATTATCTCCTTTCCTTTCGTATAGGATCATCCAGCGTACCCTATGCTAAAGGAGATAAGAAAGGAAGCACTGATGCACCCATGCAACCAGCTCTTATCATGGCTGCCACTTAGATACTTCCAGGTTGTGAAGGAAAAATACAGCCACCATTATTTTTCCATCCATTTTTTAGCCTTGGACAACTGTCTGCACTCTGGGTTCATGACAGTTCCTGTGTGAACTGTTGTGTTTTACTGTTGTGTCGTTCTGTTTTGTCTGTATATCCTAATCAACTGTTCTGACCTGTATGATTTTAAATGATTGTTTAGAGAATGATAAGTCCTCACTCTGCCAACAACTTTGTTGGAGGTAGATGGTGTCCATTTGCAAATGTATCTTAACTGTACTAAAATACTCCAAAGACATTCTTGGTTGCGAGATCTTTATTTCCCACAAAATAAATCTACCACATGGGTCATTTCACTCAGTTAGGAACCTCTACTACTTCTACTAAAATCTCTCTATATTTGCTCTATTTCACTTAATTTGGAATCAAATCTTGACCCAGATGTCAAGATTTGACATCAAATGTTGTGCTATGGCATAGGGCTAGCAACTGATAATGCACTAGGTGGTATTCACTCAAAAACATGACATTTATTTCAGGCAGAAACAAAATCTTCCATGTATGCTTTGTTCTAGCTTTATTCACTCTGACCCAGTAGCATCCACATTGATTATTTAACTATCTCAAAGGTGTTCTTTTTCTTGTGGTACCAATATTACATGTTATAGGCCTTGTAGTTGTGGAGATATACTCTATTCACTTTGGGTTTGTTATTTTCAGCAAAAACCTGAAAAATAGGCGAGTGATGACGAGGCTAGCTGGCATCTACAGAATGCAGATCCAGAAGCTAAAAAGCGAAGGGTACATTATGAAGCTCTCCCCGCAGCAAGCAGAACAGTCGTGGTACAAATCTCACCACCTGGTATCCCTCAATAACAAACACAAACTTGTATAACACTGAGCTCCGCTCTCCTCTTGTCAGGTTCAGAGAGCATTGTGTTGCCCTTAGCAGGGATATATGTGGAATGTTTCACCAAATCCGTCTCCTACCTACTGACAAGCCCCTCTAAAGGTTCCTCTGAAGAGACCTGTAACCCAGCAGCTTGGTCGATCAGCTCAGAATCTGAATCAGAATTTTAGCAGCTTTATTGGCCAGGTTTGCGAATACAAACAAGGAATTTGACTCCGGTTACTCTATGCTCTCGTACAAAACAACACTTTAAGTATAGAGGGTGAAAACACAAGGGGACAGTAAGAAAAAAATATAAATAAAAGCAAAAAATATTATTTACATCATTATTATACACTATTATTTAAAAAAACAATTTAAGAGGGGGAAGGGGAAGGAATAGTGCAATCAGGAAGGAAAATGTGCAATGAATAAATTGATAATAATTCTGAAGGAATGGTTAAAAAAAATGTATACATGAGGTAGATGCACTGGTGATTGTCTTTGTTAGTGTAAGGATGGGGGCTAATCCAGAGTGTTCAGCAGAGTGACTGCTTGGGGAAAGAAGCTGTCTTTGTGCCGGCTGGTTTTGGCAAACAGTGTCCTGTATCGCCTACCGGAGGGAAGGAGGTTGAACAGTTTGTGAGCAGGGTGTGAGGGGTCTGTGGAGATTTTTGCTGCCCTTTTCCTGACCCTGGACGGTACCGGTACAGGTCCTGGATGGAGGGAAGGTCAGCTCCAATGATCCTCTCTGCAGCCCCGATTGTCAGTTGCAGTCTGGCCCTGTCCCGTTTGGTGGCTGACCCAAACCAGACAGTGATAGAGGAGCAGATGACAGACTGAATGATGGCTGAGTAGAAATTGATCAGCAGCTCCTTAGGCAGGTTAAACTTCCTTCCGTTGGAGGAAGTATAACCTCTGCTGGGCCTTTTTCTGGACTGTGTCAATGTGGGGTGACCACTTTAGGTCCTGTGAAATGGTAGATCCCAGAAACCTAAAGGAATCTACAGTGGACACTGTGTTATTCCGGATGGTGAGGGGGGGACTTCCACTGTCCACTCCATAGTCCACTGTCATCTCCACAACTCAGAGAGTTGTTGGCATCCAGGGGTTTGAAAATCAGACAGTGGGCTAGCAATGTCACTTCCGTAGTCTGGCATCTGGAGTTGAGATAAAACACAGACAGAAAACACAGAGCTGTGGATATCTGAATCACAAGGGGACCCTCAAGAGCATGCCCTGGGAATGAGCTGGCACTGCGCCACAGACACTCTGTGGCACTACCAATATCGCCCCACTCCTTACCCAAAAGTTACAATGAGTAAGATCTACTGTGTCCTGACTACCCAGGAGTATGTAGCCACCCAGCTACATACTCCACTGGGTGAAGTATGTAGCCGCTTAGCTACATGTTCTATACTCATGCAGTGTCTCTGGGCAAAGGAGAGAGAAGACATGGGAAGATGAGCTGCAGCACTTGCCACAGATCTGCTTGCCACGATGCTACACCACACCTGACCTTTTTGTGATGTGAGTGCTGCCCTAACTGGAGCCCAGTTAGCCTGCCTTCTCCACAACAAGCTTAGTGTGGAGATACAGAGTACAACCCTGTAGTCAGACTCCACAACCATCCTTAAGTGGCTGCAGTCCTGCAAGAGTCCTGCAGATTCAAGGTGTACGTAGGTTGCAGAGATCCAGGAGCTAAAGCAACGCCATTGCTGGAGATACGTTGATTCTGTAAATAACCCTGTGGACGGAAAAATGTGAGGGAAGACCCTGATTGAGCTAGCTCAACCGCACAGATGGAGCCAGAACTCTGGTACAGTTCCTGTACCAGAGCTAAGAAAGAAAAGTTATGTGGTCTGACTACCGTTGACCCGCTGGATGCCAGCAAGATTGAAGAAGCTCCAAGGCCACCAGAGCTGATTACCAAGAAACAGAATAGGCTGTACAAAGAGAGAGACCTTGCTCTCCTTAAGCAGTTGTCTTATCTTGCTATCCCCAGAATGTTGGGGGTCGATTACACTGTGCAGAGGACCTCAACACAGACTCCAATGACATCCAATGGACCCTTTTCACAGATTGTCAATAGCAGGGTAAAGTAGCTTCCTGTTCCATGTCATTTTAACATCAGATCGGTTTTATTTATGTTTGTCGAAGCACCAGCATGGTCAACGTAGATTTACTTGACTAGTTGCATCTACAGTATACTGGTGCACTGCCGTACCTAAATCTAACAGACCCATAATTAATGTTATGAGCTACCTGTGTTTTTCCTACTGTGAAAAGGGCCTATAGTCCTTGATCCAAATAACCTAGTACAGCAGTATGACAGTAAATGGCAGAACCTAAGCAGGTTCCATAGTGCTTGACGGCTATGTCACCAACAATGTAGGGGCAGGTGTTAAGGCCCCGATATACTGACATCATACTGAAATTATTCATTTGATCAAGGAATATTTGTGCATGATTTGTGCATACGCATTCTTGAAAATGTGACAATAATTTGGCGGCACACTCCATAATATGGCAGCGGTAAGCAACATACTTCTTCCACCTCGAGCGAGCTGGGACACGGGCAAAGTTCATAGCGGAAAGGAAAAAAAATAATACACTTTGCATACTGCTGAGTGTTTTTAATGTCTTCAACAATGGCCGTGAGGCGCAGAGCACACAGTTGTTGATGCACGTGGTGCCATTTCATTTGTTAATGGTGGCGCCCATAGACATGTACATAGATGACACATTGGCCTTTGAATCATACAGCAACGTCCCAAATATACAAATACAAGTGGGGAGCAATACAGGGGAGCTGCGGTTTTTCTGGATGAAAAGCACTATAAAACATTTACATTTCTCAAACGATTTCCATTGAGTCATTTTTCATATTCAAGGATTTATGATCTACGTGGAGCAGAAAAAAATATGTTTTGTCTCTAGTTTTTACAATCTCGATAGTTAGGCTACAGTTGCCACTCAAAAGAGGAGAGAAGATCACCATTAGGCTTACATGAACTAAATTATTACATGGTGGAAAAGTGAACCTGAATGTTAAAACTTAACTTTGGCTAAAGTTAGCTTGCTAAACACTATCTTCCCCTTTTCTCCTGCAGTGCAACCTCTGGAAAGCTGCAAATGTTACTGATTGTGCTAAGTTCTGTTGTCAATATCATAACGCCATTTGTGATGTTTTATCCTCCTAATGACCTTGTGTTCAGTATTTATCAGCCATAATGTTACAAGGTCCAGCTAATTCTAGCTAATAAAGTTACTTTGCTACACTGTGACAGCAATTACAATTTAAAATCATAAAATAAAGTATAGGCCTATTTTTAAAAAACTTTTATGACTAATTAAAAAATGAAAGAATGTTTTCTCTTTCAAATTCAGGGAAGCAGCTGCCAATCTGTTGTGTTCCTGCTGGGCAACCTATTTGGAAGCTCCTGTCAATGGTCA
Source organism: Laemonema laureysi (assembly GCA_900303225.1). Lineage (NCBI taxonomy): Eukaryota > Metazoa > Chordata > Actinopteri > Gadiformes > Moridae > Laemonema > Laemonema laureysi. The sequence continues at coordinate 9,803 of OMNS01085257.1, forward strand.
TTGCTTGTGGCATTTATGATTGTGAAAAACATCGAATTGAATCGATTCTGACAAGTTGAGCTGGTTGCACATACAAAACAAATCTTTATGAGGCTTTCAATACTCACAAATGTAGAAAATATAACCCAAATACAATCAAATATTTAAAGCCTGAAATTGTTGATGGACCTGTTGTTGGTCCTGCTGTTTTAGAATAATTTGAAAGAGGCACTGCTGAGCAGTTAGATTATAATTTACCATCTGAACAACTTCCTGATGAAGAATTAATGGATTTGACAAAAGTAAAATTTGCCTCAGTCTTACTTGAGTTAGAAAGCACTTTTCTGGTGTCAAGTGCCACTGTGAATGAGCTACTTGAAGAGCTGCAATATCTAATTGGTACTATGCCGGGCACCCAAAACACACTATAATTCACTTCTTATAAGATCACAATTGCCAAGTTGATGAATCAGTTGTGAAAGAGTATTCATTCCGCTCTTTCAACAGGTTTCCATGGTAGGTTTTGCCAAAGAAGCTTGAAGAAGGGAGCAGCAACAATACTTTTTGGCCAGGCTGGAACTCATGGTGTTGGGCCTGTTGTCATACCAGGTCTTCTGGCTTTTCTGGGCCTCACGCAGGTTGAGGTCCTTAAAACCTAGTGACGCCCCTGCAGCCAGCGGTCCCAGTCCTTGCCAGTATCATCCAAAAATGTGCAGCATCCTCTTCAGCGTCTGATTGAATCTTTCAACAAGACCGTCAGTCTGTGGGTTATATGGCGTGGTCTTAATGGCTGAGATGCCCAGTTGTTTATGGAAGAGCTGCATCAACCCGGATGTGAAGTTGGTCCCCAGGACCCAGTAGTTCAAAACGTTTAATCTCAATCAAATCCGATCAGACTTTGAAATCCCATTTTTTGTGATCCAGGATCAGACAACTCAGCCAGATTTTGTCCCAGTATTTCAAAGCAATTCAGGATAGGATCATCCCTCATGACCATAGGTGAGGGTCGGAACAAAGATTGACCGGTAGATCGAGAGCTTTGCCTTCTGGCTCAGCTCTCTTTTCGTCACGACAGTCCGATTCTCCAGCCAATCTCCCGCTCCACGTTCCCCTCACTCGTGAACAAGACCCCAAGGTACTTAAACTCCTTCACTTGGGGTAAAGACTCGCTCCCTACTTGGAGTAGACAGTCCACCGGTTTCCTGCTGAGAACCATGGCCTCAGACTTAGAGGTGCTGATCTTCATCCCGACCGCTTCACACTCGGCTGCGAAACTGTCCAGTGAGAGCTGAAGGTCACAGGCCGATGATGCCATCAGGACTACATCATCTGCAAAAAGCAGCGATGCAATCCTTAGCCCACCGTACTGCAGCCCACTCCCCCCGCATGACTACGCCTCGATATCCTATCCATGAAAATCA
>OMNS01085276.1:0-10520 GCA_900303225.1 Laemonema laureysi
CGCGCCAGAGAAACAGAGAGTGGAGAGGAAAGATGAAACTCTACAAAGAGAGGGAGGGAGAGAGAGAGAGAGAGCGAGAGAGAGAGAGAGAGAGAGAGAGAGAGAGAAAGGAATAGCGAGAGAGGGGGAGAGTGGGAGAGAGAGAGAGAGAGAGAAAGAGAGAGAGCGAGAGGGAAATCAATATCACAGATGGATAGCTGGATAACAGGGTCCGGCATGCATCAGTGCTAAGGCAATCCAGAGGGTGCCCACACAACTTCCACACCGAGGCGGAGAGACGAGAGAACCAAGGCGCTGGGAGGAGGCTAGTGATCAGCCTCAGGAAGCCAATATCACCCTCTGTGTCCACACACACTCACACTCACACACACACACACACACACATACAGTCACTAATGCACACAAAGTTAGTCACGCACACAAAGTTACTAATGCACACTAACACACACACACACACACAAACAGTCACTAATGCACACAAAGTTACTAACGCACACACACACACAATCTCTATATCTCTCTTTTTCTTAATCTCTATTTCTTTTTCTCTTACTCTCTCTCCTCACACACACACACACACACACACACTGACACCCGCGTGCAGGCATGCGCACACACCCCATACCCATACACACAAGGGCATGCTGCGAAACACATAAACAAACCCAAATGTGCTCATTAGCAAATACACCCCCAACCAAAAACCCACATCCTCCGCCCCGCACAGCCAATCAACCAAACAATAAGATCAGTTAGTTACCAGGTAACCTTGAGTGGAAAAATAAAGAACCAGGCCTACGGCTAGAAAAAGCGCCAGCCGGCATTGACAATAACCACAATGTGATGATGATGATGATGATGATGATGATGATGTGAGGGAGGAGATCGATAGAATCGCAGGCCTCCGTGGTCCTGTGTAGGTTATTGGAGACGGCAGGGCGGCTAGAGGCATCCTCCGCCTTGATCTCAGTGGTTTGAAATATTCCATAGAGTTCCCCAGCGAGAACGCTACACACAAAATATGTTTCACATTTGTTATCTACTCGAGTTTTGACTTTTGAATTTTGAAGTTGCGGCGTGTTTAAAAAATAAATAAATAAATAAATGTACAGCCTGTAGCGTAGCATAGCCGCAGCATGTATGCTATACCGTACCATGTCATGTCACATGGTACCATATACCACACCGCGCCCATACAATAGTCTGCCATAGCATGTATGGTTCTTCATACTGTATCTGATTTATTACCATTAAGGAATTCCCCTCGAGTTCAACTTTTCAGTTTCCTTTCCCCTCTGCGTATTATCCTCTCCACATGTGGCAGACGTTTATCTGCGTGAGTTACGGCCACAGAGAGATTGCTCGATATTCACTGCCAAGATTCACAATTGTGTGCGCGGAGAAAGTTTATAAAACACTTCACACATTATCACGTTTTCACTTTTCCCCACGTCTCTCCGTTGACGTGCCTGCACGTATAGGTGCCACATTAGTCTTCTCCCCGTGTACATTAGCCAAAGCTGTGCGTTTGCGAGTTGAAACTCTGTTCCTGTAAGGAGATGTTTCGATAGTGGGATCGGGGGTTCCTCCCAACAGCTGCATCAATGGAGCTAAAACAGTTAAGAGTAAAAACTTGGCTAGCGGTAACACAAACTTGAGTGGTGAAGCAAAACCTCCTCCCTTTCTAGTTCTCCTCAGTTAATCTGGTACCGTTCACAGCATTTCACTTCATTTCAATGTTTGTTTCCTCAATTTTAAAAGGGTGAGTAGGTGGTGGCCAGGGGCTTTCATCTAACTTTACCTATAGGCCTAACTTGTATTAACTTCTCTCATGAAAACATACAGAAGCAACAGCATACCTGATTTCTTTTCATTATTATTTAGAAATTGTAAATGAGTGTCCAATTGGTGATGAGTCCTAGATGGGGAAATAAATCTAGCTTACTGTTTATGAAAATATTATACAAGCAGGTGTCAAATTAAATGTTGTGCATTAAGCTCCTTTTACTTACTTACGAATGTGGAGATAGCCAACATATACAACTAATTTAAAAGCCCAAGCTAAGCTCACTATCGAAGTTGCTTCATAATGATTACGTAAGAGTAGAGCATCTTGCTGTCTAAACAGACTTTGGTTCAACGTCTTCAGCTAAGCTAACCCATAAGCAATGGATTTGTGAACAAATTAAAAGACCTGCTGTATTTAATCACATTTTGTTCAGTTGAGCAGAATTATACTGACAGAGGCAAATAGATATGGTATATAGCCTATGATACGCAGGTTCCCCACTTTCATAAAACACTACAATCGACAAGGTTCTGACTGATTAACTATACCTTAACACTCTTTAAATAAGTAAATTATGTCATAATATTTTAGGTTTAATGGACATTCATCAATGAGTCACAATATTTATTTACATTTTTACTTATACTTTACTTATATATAACAGTATTTATTCAACTTCAAAGTATATAGGGTATATGCGCTTATGTAAACTTGACTTGATATGGAATTCATGTAAACAACGGCAATGCTTGAATTAAATTATAAAAAATGTTCCATAATTAGATCTGACACATTTCATCCATGCGGTAGGCCTAAATGTGGGATCACCAGAAGGGACATGGGAGAGACTTCTTTTAATTAATTGTACACAAAACAAACATTGGAGTAATCTGTATGGATCCGAATTTTAAGTTAAATATGGAATTGAAGATAAGAAGTTACAACAATAACTTCAACAATAACGTCAACAGTGTATTAAAAGGGACTCCTAAACGTTACTTTTTGATACTTCGTAATGCATAGCTTTTTAACTCGATGCCTGTCCAGAAGCAATTCTACAAAACCATTGTCTGGACGGACAGGGGATACAGCTCTAGTGCCATCTACCGCCTCGTGTTTTCGTTGCACGTTGCAGTAGAGGAACGTGTTTGACCGTACTGCCATCTTGTGGAAAAGATCGGACATTCAACGCTTACTCCACACAGTTCCCCGTGGAGAAGTAGTTCAGATGATGATGTAGGCCTACTAGTCTCTCACCGTGACCGTTCTTGATTTGGCAGCTTTGGAACTAGGCAGTAGAAGTCAGTATATCCTAGGCCTACTATCCAGGGGCGGCGCTCAGGGGGTGGGCCTCAACCTTATCAATCTCATATATATTCATGGGGCTGGACAGAGAGAGGGAGGTTATTCTTTATTGTATGACGCTGTCAACTACTCAATGTTTCTATTTTATAATACAGGCCTATTAAGAATTCAAATTAATGTAACCATCAATCGTTTGCTGATCTCATAGGAATATCTGGTAGCAGTTTAGAATAACTGCAACGTACAAGTATTAAGTCGTAGTAAATAGTTAATTCATAGTGAATTCATCATTTATAAAGTATTGTTCATTCAGTAATACTCATTAGTGTGCAATGCATAATCAGTTAAAAAGATTATATAATGATTAAGATAACGAGATAATGGTTTATAAGATGCTGAGATAAAAATGCTGCAGCACTCACAAACACAAACGATGGCAGACTATCATAACACATAAATATCAAAGGCTGACATGGCTAATACTCCTATATGAACACTGGCATAACTGCCCTAACTCATAACCTGAGTCAACCATGACCTAACCATCACCAACCATTTTTCAAACAATGAAACCAACCAGGCTTAAATAGGGTTACCCATTGGACTAGCTAAGATAAACCAAATCATTCATAACCAATTAGCATAAATACCAAGCTTAACCAGCCAAAACTCCTAACTAAGGTGTAATACATTATCATAGCCATCATCTAGAAGTTGACTTGTTTTACTATTTGCCATTATGTAAATTCCTCTTCTGAAGTGGAATGCCCTTCTCTTCATTATTTTATTTTTTTTTATTACTAAATGGACACTTTCATCTAGCTTTGTTCAAAGGTCACTTGAGAACCTTGATAAGTAGGCCCACACGCCTATCTCTGCAGGCTATATTAGAAAATTAGAAGTGAAGAAATGAATTAATACGATTAATTGGTACTGTAGGGAAAATGTTAAACATTACATTGTATTATAAATAACAAAATGGCACCCAATAAGAGAGCACAAAACAAGAACTGGCACACATACCAGCATTGTAATTGCAATCAAACACAGTAAAGTAGAACAATATTAAAAATAACAAATAAGTAGTTACTTAAGAGTAATTACTGAAAGAAACTAAAAGAATTTCAACAAACACAACAATCCAAAAAAACATTTACACAACTAGCTACAGAGAGGGCAGTGGTAGTTCTTATCTAGGTCTACCCACACACTCATGGTGGTACCATCTGATGCAGGAATCACAGCCAATCTAAAAAGGATTTTTATGTCCTCACATGCAGGTCTTCAAATTCCAAATACCATTTATCTTTTCCTGGTCACTATTACCATACTACCATAATATTCTAATCCTGGTGCAAGTAATACATTTCCTCATTTACCAATGAGTGCATTATTTCAGTGACGATCAGGATAGGGAGGCAAGATTTTCAAACCCCCAGACCGGGAGTTTGAATTTTGTGTGGGTCGTATTGATTTTGTACGTCATTACTGTATTTGACAATTAGAAAAACACTATATGGGTATTTCTGAAAACATAGTATTTTCCCCGCATTTTGGCCTCCTGTCCACACCAAAACAGCATTTCAGGTCACTGAAAACAAAGCTTTTTAAAAACTCATTGAGCAGGTGCCAGAAACCTACAAACAATGGCAAACTACCGGTGTGTTAAGTGTGGCTAGTACTGTTAGGTTTAATTACAAGTCAATCTAGCGTTACTTCATTGCACAGCCCATCAATGCACATGCTCTTAATGTTCTCCTGTGGGGTTGACAAAGTTTTATCGCCACCTACTGGCCTGGCATGCTTATGTGAGCATTTTAAAGTTTTTGCGTTTTCTTGTGAATGGAGATATTTTCTATAGTCAGTCAATGACCTTGGACCAAAGTGAGTAATCCAAAGCAGCACAGCTTGATATGGCTACATTATACTAACATTATTTTTACATGATTGATCTAGCTAGCTAATGTTAGCTAGCTGAGCTGCACTGCTCTGTTTTCAAGTCAATGAATGGAGTGCTTCTCTGTGAATTGCTGCAGCTAGTTCCGGGAGAACGTTGAGGGGATGGCCTGTCCTGCTATGTTGGTAGTACTTGCAGTACTGAGCATGAAAGTTGATTACAATCATCAACATACTTCACTGGAACATTTGAAAGGCAAAGGTTTGACATTTATTTAGCTATCAATATTATGTAGACTCCCCATTTGAAATAATAATGCAGTTATGTATTTATCAATCATGCGGAAATGTGGCTTCAGTTCCAACCATATCAAAGTCAGCTAATTTTCAAGATAGCAAATATTAATGTTAGCATTAGCTAACTCAATTTCAACACCAAATGATTCGCAAATTTGTTTTTGTTTTGTTTTGTATGTTGTGCTGAAATTATGTTGACGTTATCGATGATATTGAAACTGTTGTTTTGTCTTAAAAACTTGGTATTAACCATGTTTAAAGGTGGCTGCTTTCCCCTCTAGACATCCTGACCTCATTTTGTTGCCTTGGGTTCCTTCCTACACAGGTTTGAAAAACATTATTTGGATTTATGACAACATAGAACACAAAACAAAATGCTTGCTCCTGAAGAGAAATTATAAGTAGTCTTTGTCAAACATGAGAAACTATGATCAAATGGGCAAACTAATCTGCAATCAATCAATCAATCAATCAATCAAATTGTTTTGAAAAAATGGATTTTCAAATGGGAAATTAAATTAGAAAAGACTGATTTGAATCTATTCTGGAAAGATGGTTGTTTAACTGGCTTTTGAAACATGAACAGTAGTTCAGAAAAGCAAAATATGCATCGGGACACTTTTACATGACGATCTCGTCTAACAAAAACAACATTCAAAATTGCTTTGGTATCTGGCAAACATTTTTGCTATTGTGTTCATAAATCCCCCTTTGATAGGGGGGTGGTTCATAAAGCCTGTTTCCAATTCTTACGTCAAACAGGCATACAAAAAAAATCTTCACTTACATCCAAGTGAGTCGACTACCACCAAGACGGCACTGTCGGTAATAAGCAGTCAATGATTATAAGAAAGATCTCTAGCTGTTAGCATGTGTGTGTATGTCGCCGCTCACGTGTGCTGTGTTTGTCGTGTGGCAATTAAAGGACTACGGTCCTGTGTTTGTTTGTGTTGTGTGTACCATGGTGGCTTTGGGTCGAGTTCCCAGCCAAAGCGTGATGCTGCTGGCGAAAATTGCAACCGCTTCACGTTAAATCGCAACAAACAAAAAAACCGCAAGTGATTAGTAAGCTACACACAGTGTGGGGGGACATAACAACGAGCCATGGATGATGTTGATGATGGCAACCAAAAGGCGAAGAACATATAAACAGAGGGAATGAATAGCTCAGCAGTTAGCCGTGCGGTGAGCTTCATGGCTGGTGAGGCGCTTGTCGGCGTACAAGAAGCTGTGGGCTCCCATCCGCCCTCTTCGGTGCGCCAGAGTACTGCCTCGCCTTGGGCCTTTTCACTGTGGTTTTATGTCTACATATGTTACACACATACGTTAAATACATTTACTAGACTATGGGAAGTCAGGACGCATAATAAAAGTGTCTGCAATCATTATATTGGCGACAGCGACATACAGAGTGATAGCAACAGACTTCCCCCGACCGCACGTCCCTCCATGAGTGTCTTTCCCACTAACGTTCAGAACAAGGAAAGCACGGTGGATAAAGCCGAGGGAAACCGTAGTGCGTTTGTTTGAAATGCATGAAGGTATTATTTAACCAACTGTGAGCATGAAACGACCCTAACTCGACAACGACATGCGCCGTGTCTTTAGCTAACTGGGAAGCTCAATATGCTAACACAACTCGCTACTGTTTTTTCCGCATTTAACCATCGTTCAACCATCTCCATGGCGTGTCAGAGCGTCACAAGAATTTATATAAACGTTGGCTTTGCTAACCAAACTGTTTGGCAACTAATTGTGTCTCACCTACTGCAGAGTACAAGCTCTTCCTTGATCTGGGGTTGTAGTCCGTGACGAACATTAATCCTACAACAACCAACGGCATGACGGGAAATCCCAAGTCTTCGACAGCTCCCCCTGCGTGTCTTCAGTGGTGTGGTGCGCAAAGACCGGGGTTCGATCCCGATTAACGATTAACATCGTTATCCCGGCTGCGCGTCTATACAGTCAAGATACTTTGTTCTACAAACAATTGTCTACAGATTTCTGTGAAAAGTGCTTTAAGAAATGCAATGCTTTAAATAAACAATTGAGCTCAAATTCAAGTTCAAATTCAAATCAAGTTTAAAAAAATACGTAGTGTCTTAATAACAATAAAAGCCATTGGCGCCGTTATTTTAAATACAATAAGTCTCGGTATACAGTGGGTGACGTCGGTCGTAATTCCCATGATGCATTGCAGTCGAAAAACATTTAAATGGTAAACAAAATGGTTTCCATGGTGATGGTAACGGTTAAGTGACTCCCGTCACGTAGTTTCGCGGAGGTGCAGCTGTCATACTCCTGCTTCTAGCTCAAAGACCGTACGTCTGCTTCCACAGCTACATTGTTGAAAAGAGCATAACAACCTCTACAATTTTATGTAAAAATGATGTATGAAGAGTAAAAAGTGTGGAACTTACAGTAATTTAAACTTGTAAGTGTACCGCTGCTGTCACCTCTCCCCCTCTCGTTCTGAACATTCCGTCCAATACACACTAATGTAAAACTCTTTTTACTAAGCTCCAAAGTTTAATATTTGAAAAAGTTTTAATGGGATTTGAAAGTTGATTAATACCAAGAATGTATGAAAGATGTGGAACATTTTAAAATTTGAATGGAGCTTCTACCTGAAAGTATGAATGAGTAGTTGAAAATGCATGAAAATGAAAATTTCCTCCATTCATTTCAATGGGTAAAATGTCCCAGGAAACAGAATATTTCAGAAAGTATCAAAGGTATGAATTATAAAAAGAATAGCAATAATGTCCTAATTGAACTGAACGTTTTTATGTTAGAATTAAGTTTCTATGCTGAACAATGTGGAAGGAGTTACACAGCAAAAAACAAGGCGGAATAATAAAGATTTTTCTAGTAGAAGAGCAGATGTTGTGAATGCTTCCAGCATTCACACCAAATAGTGTGACCAATCAATGAAGTTGATCAGTGATCATATTTTCCCTGTTAGTCAATGTAATGCCATAAAAATGTTGCTGTGACTGGAACAGGCAGGAGTTGAACTCAAGTCGCACCACCCAAGACAGTCCCCCTGCCTCTGACAGTGATGGTGCAAGACCCCGGGCATTACAAGACCCTACAGGAGATCTGCACGCAACAAAAACCAAGACACAGTCTCACAACTCCTTGAACTTGAAAGAAGAGACTTCATTCACTCAGATGTCATTAAAGAAGAAGACAGGGCTGTGAAGATAATGGAGGCATATTCATGTTTTAAAGAAGTGTGCCACATGAGTGAGATATAACCTTGTGGGTTTACAGTCGGTGACTTCCTGTCTTTTTAAGATGGATGCTTATTTCGTACTCCAGGTAATGGATGAGCTGCGTCACATTCTTGACAAAGGCGAACCAGAGGTATATTGACCAGGTGAATGCCAGATGGGAGACTGTTGACTCAGGAGCACAGTTTTATGCAGTGTGGAAGGCGATAAAACCACTCAGGACCTTGGATGCCATGTGTAGATTGTAACGATGCATCAAGTGATCATATTTCTAGAAAGCAAAAATGTTTTTACTACACTGGCAGATTATTATTTTTTTAATCATATGTTTTCATAATTGTAGTACTTTATCTCTTATTTTTGCAGTTGGCTTTTTTTTTTTGCAGCGCACATGTTTTATCACTTTCACACAAACACACAAATGAGTGTATACACACACACACACACACACACACAGGCAGTCGGTAGTTGGCACAAAAACAGACACTTACGCTTGCTAGACTAAAGAGTCCTTGTTTGCTCTTGTGTAGCTAATTTGGTAGAGCACAACTTTAATACTGCCAGGGTTTTCGTTTTGAGTCCTACTGATCTCATGTTATCCATCCATAGTTTTATTTCTGATAATCTTACAATAATATAAATAATATATAGGCCTATAAATCATATATTGTGAACAACTAGTTTGTATAGTTAAGGAATGTATGGAATCAGATTGATTTCAATAATCACAAACGCACTGATTCGGCTTTTACTTGTCATTCATTTCAGCAGTTTAATATTCTTCATTGTTTTTTTAAATTCATCGGATTCATCAATTCATCGGTTCCATCGGGTATAGTGACATCTATAATCAGATTGGTCTCAATAATCACAAATGTACAAATGAGTTTATTGCAATTCTATGATGGCAGCAAAAGAGCCCCTTTAAAAAATATATAATAAAAATACCCAATAATAATAAAAATGAAAATAAGCTTGCACAGTTTTGAAGTGATTTTTCTAGTAAGGCCGTTATTATTCGTGTAGCTTGATAGGTAGAGCATGTCATTAACACGTAAAAGGTTCTGAGTTTGATTCCCTCTGTTCATCCAAACTGCTTAATTTATAGTCCATTATTTCCCATCTCACCAATTTCATTGGTTTCACCCATTGTTAAATTCCTTGGACTAAGGTTGTTAAATTAATCAGATTAATTAATCAATTAATCAGACTGTGGTTGGTAAATTCATTGGATTCAGGTTGTTCAATTAATCTGATTCGGGTTGTTAAATGCATCATACTCATCATATTGGTCTCAATAATAACAAAAGTAGCCTACTGTTTCATTTAATCTGTTTTCAACGGTTGTAAAATTAATAGATAATTGTTAAAAATGTCCTAATGATTGCTGACTGTGTTACAAAGCTACTATTAAAGGACACGATTGCAGTAAATTATCCCTTTTTAAATTCAAAAGAAACTAAAACTGAATGTTATGGCCAAAACACACACTGTGCCACTTCTGGTGAAACGTTAATGCAATTGTTGTTTCTGATGGCTCAAATTGAGTGATGTCACTTGACACTCATCAAAGCCAATCACAAGCAGCAAGTTTTTAATGGCTTATTTACCTGGTAATACATTTGAAATGCTCATCATTTTTGGCATAATTTTCTTTTTAAAGAGAATACGCAAAAGATTATAAAAATTATTTAAATAAATTCTTTAATCTTTACACACATTTTTAATGATCTGAATACTCACTTCGGTTATTTCCACCACTTAGTGTCCAAACGAATTTCTGTATTCTAGGGTATATCTACATGAAAATTAATCAAATTATTAGCGAATGCTTTTCATTTCTTGTTGTTGTGTATAATATATGAACTATTTTGCTAATATTTCACTTCGGAGTTGCCATACGTGTTAATAATTTCATCTTGAATAGTTAAGTATTCCTTTTTTTGTACTTTTTCAGACACAATACACGTAGACACATAAATGGGAAACAGGGACAT